>CM029387.1:16127810-16350310 GCA_017165825.1 Hepsetus odoe
TCTCTCTCTCTCTCTCTCTCTCTCTCTCTCTCTCTCTCTCTCTCTCTCCTTTTCTTTTTTGTTGACCACAGAAAAGGGCAGAACTCTGCAGGAGAACTGAACCACACTGATTTGCAGATTGCACCCATGGATTCTGAGGATTTCAGAATGGTTGTCAACAATATATATATATATATATATATATATATATATATATATGTGTCCAATACTCTAGGCATGAAACTGCCGCAAAATCGTGCTAAAAAGTGGAGATAGTAGTGCATTGTCATTGACATTTACAGCATTGAATAGCTGTAATGTACGAAGGCTTTGTAGTTTAAGGAAACGTCCCTCACTCCAAAAACCTAGACTTGAACAATAGCTAATATCTTGGAAATAAAACATTTAATTATTATTATTTTTTTTTAAATCACAGTTTAGGTTGAAATATCTTTGCTGTGTTAGTTTAAGGCATGAAGATGTAGTTTGTTATCCTTTTGTTATCCTGTTCATTCAAGAGATGTTAAGTCTCTTTTAAGCAGTTTTGATGCTCAGGGCAAGTTTGTTCCATCACTTCAGAGATCTTTTGAGAAGTCGGGGTCAAGTCAGGCTGAGCTTGATGATCTAGGCACCTGTGGTTTGACCATAGCTAAGAAGAGTCTGGACCATTTTTGTCTTTGTAAGCAAGCATTTAGGTTTTAAATTGAATGTAGGCAGCCAGTGAAGCCAGTGAAGGGTTTGCAGTAATGGAGTGGTGTGGAAATCTGAGTGTACTGAAGAGCAGACATAGAGCCACATTCTGAATCAATCAGTTGCTGGGTTCTGAAGGCCTCCAGAGGAAGACTGGGTATGATGGAGCTGCAATAGTTCTTAAGATGAAAACAGACTGCATGAAAATCTGAGCAACGCTATTGGTGAGGAAGGGATGTATTTTTCTGATGCATGCTCTTGATGATATAGGTATATACAGTACTGTGCAAAGGTTTTAGGCAGGTGTGAAAAAATGCTGTAAACAAAGAATGCTTTCAGAAATATAAATAATGATTGTTTATTTTTATCAATTTACAAAATGCAAAGTGAGCAAACACATGAAAAATCTAAATCAAATCAATATTTAGTGTTACTACCTTTTGCTTTCAAACCAGCATCAGTTCTTCTAGGTACCCTTGCACAAAGTCAGGGATTTTGTAGGATTATAGTCGGTGTATGATCAACCAATTTTACCAAACAGGTACTGATGATCATCAATGTCACACGGAGGTTGAAACACAGTCACATTTGGAACAACCTACCAGCCTTCAAAAACTGTGTGCAAGTGTACCTAAAAGAATTGATGCTGTTTTGAAGGCAAAGGGTGGTCACACCAAATATTGATTTGATTTAGATTTCTCTTTTGTTCATTCACTGCATTTTGTTGATTGATGAAAATCAATTATGAACACTTCCATTTCTGAAAGCATTCTTTGTTTACAGCACTTTTTCACACCTGCCTAAAACTTTTGCACAGTACTGTATATCCTCCGGTGCATGTGGTATCAGCATTTTTTTCGGTTTGCATACTATTCTCAAATAGTTCCCTGCAATTAATGGAATGATTGTATAGGCTGTCAGTTTGTATAGGCTGTAAGCACATTTCTGGTATTTTATTTAATTAATGACTAAATTTTTACTTTTTTATAATTTCCATGCTTGAGTCGTACTGGCTTTTGTAGTCATTCTCTTCAAAACTGTTGTGTTGCCTGATGCATTTTTTTTGTCGAGGGAGCTCATGGTTAAAATTGACATGTAATTGCAAGTTGTGCAGTCTAGTTTTTCAGTAAATAAGAGAATCCTTTATATCTATAAATAAGATAAATAGTTCTATTCTTCTGCTTATTCATTTGCCTGCTCTCACTTAGGGGTCACCAAAGTGGATCATTCGTTTCCATTTCCATTTCATTACCACCTGCATGTTCTCTCTCACCACATCCATAAACCTCCTCTTTGGTCTTCCTCTTTTCCACTTTCCTGGCAGCTCCATCTTCAACATCCTCCTCCCAACATAATCTTTGTCTCTCCTCTGGACATGTCCAAACCAACGCAACCTTGCTTCTCTAAAAATAAATTTCCATCAATAAATTAAATTTGGTAAGATCATTACTCTAATATATTAAAACAGTGAACTTCTGAGATCATATCATATTTAAACAGTAAACCTTTGAGATGATCCTTTCTCATGAAAACACTAATCACTTACTCTGCATTCATCATTCAGCATCTTGCAGTTATAGTATATGAAATATAAACCAAATTATAGATAAAATCTATTAAATCATGTAGGCAAGGCTGTAGGTCCTATAGATGGTTCCCAACTTCAGGACCCTCATTCAAAAACTGTAAACTGTAGTTTTGTAGTTTTGTCCAGAGCAAACCACAGCAAGGACAAAAAAATCTCTTCTATTGGTCATTATATGGGCTCCCTCACATTTTTACCATCCTAAAATTGGTTAGGATTTTATAAATCCTGCAGTGTAGGTCAGGCATTAGGATCAATTCTCCCAGCTCGGAGATTCTCCCAGCTCTGATATTTCTCAGACCAACCCTAGAAGCTGTTGAACAATGACAGCAAGATCAAATGAAAGGTAACCTTTCCAGTCCAGCTGAGGGGAGCATCCCTCCTTTTGCCTGCGTCCACTGCAGTAGGAGCTTTATGCCAAAAATCTTACATCTCTATCCCGTCTCGTAGCTGGAGGGAGTCTTTAGAGCTGAGGTTTCTGCAGGCAGAGCAGAAGGCCTCTGAGATCCCCTGCAGTCTGCTTGGCACTGAATCCTAATTTTCTCCAGTGATCAATATAAATGCTTACAGATTCACGAGCTGCGATGCGCAGCGGGGGGGTCAGAACAGTCGGCGCTTTGCATACTGATATCCTTCATTCTGCACCAGGAAGGAACCCTCTCACACTGCACCCCAATCCAAGGGCATCAAACGTTCAGTTCTCAAAAGGTGGGCAGTTTCCCAACTTCAAGTCCACACCCCTAAGGAAATCGACATGTTCTGATGTTGGATCCATGTTCAAAGCTGTCAAAATAGTTGATATACACACATATGCTGGTACGCATCAGTCAATGCTGTTTATGTTATCTGACCTCTATGTTTTTGGCCACCAGTAAGTATGCGACATTGGTAAAGATTTGTTGCATTTACTGCTGACAAAAATATTGTTTATTGTGATGTGGTTTATTAAGCATTTCATTATAATGTACTTTTCAGATTGTTCATTAACAGGTTTATCAAAGCAACATCTACTAATAAATGGGATAAAATATTCCTGTTCTTGTAGACACACACACTTTGAACGGTAATGAATTTGTGCATTTAACCCATCCTAAAACTAGTGGGGCAGTTGTGTGGTTAAGTGCCCTTCAGCAATAGAGGTGGGAATGGGAAGCATTGTTCACCAACCCCCAGCTCACATTTCTCCTGCCAGTCCATGGGACTGAACACACAACCATTCTGTTGATGTTGGTGAACAGGCCAGACACAGATTGCACAATACCTATATTCTCTATTTCAGCTGTTTATCTTAACCACTTATTCTGAGTAGAGTCATGGGTGATGCTCGATGCTATCTGAGCTCTCTTTAGGTGAAAGGCAGAGAAACACACTGGACAGATCAACAGTCTTTTGCAGGGCAACAATATCTATATTGGACATTGGCAAACTTTCCTTTTCACACAATGAAAGGTTAGATTTATTTTTAGATTTCATTAGATTCAGTAGCACTGATTTGCTAAGCTCACCTAAGATAACTGAGCTAACCTACACTTTTGAAATGAATTTACCATCATGTTTATTTTTACAGAAAGTAATTTCTTTTGAATGAGAGTCTTGCCATTGTTTAGCAATGCTTGTCATCCCTAGCAACAGTTGCTAACAAAGAACACAATTGTGCGGAGAGCTTGCATGAATCAATTACTTATTCCTCTCATCTAATAAATATTTCTCAAAAAATGTGCAGATCATGAACAAAGTAAATGTGCAGAAGCTTCAATGATGCTCTGTGTGGAAGATTTTATTTTGCTTGTTTTTTACATATGGAGAAACACACAGTCAATAGCTATTATAATAACTAGCATATTTTCTTTGAATCAACACTGGAATTTAAATAAAGTTATTTTTTACTCCATAAAAGCAGACCAGATTTATAAAACAAACTAAGGCGGCATAAACTTGCATGAAGCCTCTGCCTTAAACTCATAGCTAATCAAATGACTTAGGTGGGAGGGAATAATATCGTAGCCCTGCAACTGAGAGTTCTTACAGCAAAAACGAGAAAAGATCCCATTTGCGCTTGGAAAATTACCACTTTGCTGTTTTGATATGATATCGATGAACATTTAAACTGTAGATATATGCCTAGTATTTTCTGGCTAAAATTTACAGGCATTCCTTGTTTTGTTGCAATTTAATGATGCGTAAGTTTAATGAGAAAATCAATGTGTTAATGTTTTGATGCTGGCAGCATTTATAAGACTGTGATATAGAATTCACATAAACCAGTTAGTATTATTTAAGACATCTTCCAGCCGCCTCTGAGTTTAATTTTTCAAGCACTCACAGCTAGTCCCTGCTTTCTTTTTCTTGTTTACCTAGAGTACCTTTAGAACCATCCAGGTTTTTCACAATTTGTTATGCCTAAGACTTGTCTTAACATGGGTTTTTCTCACCAATGCCCCACAATAACTAAGCAAAAACGTGTTTTCAGGGTGTTTTCTAAATCAATTTGAAAAAAAATTTAATTTAACTTTCTTATTTACTTTAGTATTCAGAGTCTTCTCTTAACAACTGGGAAAAAGATCCTGGGGTAGCAATCCTAGCTAGCAATGACAATATCAGATCTTCTTGGGAACAACTCTTCAAGCTTGGTTTCCTTCATTTGGAATTTTCTGCCACTCCTCTTGGTGGAATCACCTTCTTCTTCTTCTTTCAGCTTCTCCCATTAATGGGGGACAATAGCGGGTCATCTGGTCCCATTTCTTCCGGTTCTCTGCATCTTCCTCTCTCATCACGTCCACAAACCTCCTTTTTAGCCTTTCTCTTTTCTTCTTGCCAGGCAGCTCCATCCTAAACATCCTTCTCCCAATTTAAACCTCATCTCTCCTCTGTCTCTCCTCTGTAAATGTCCAAACCAACACTTTGTCTCCAAGACATCCAACCTGAGCTGTCCCTCTAATTTCTAATTTTTATTTCTAATCCTGTCCTGCCCAACGCAAATCTCAACATCATTAATCATCATCAAGCTCTGCTGCCTGTCTTTTTGTCTGCACCACCTTCTCAAACCCATATAGTCACTACTATCCTGTAAATCTTTCCTTTCACTCTTGCTATTACATGTCTGTCACAGATCACTCCTGTATATCCTGTTACAATAACTCCAAGTTATTGGTACACTCATAAAAGTTCAAAATTAAGCTTCATATTGATTTAACAAAGCTACTTCTCAAATGGACTTACTTTTGCATAAAATCTCCACAGCATGATGCTGCCACCATCAAAGTCAAAGCCTTCATTTCATCAGACCAAAGGATTTTCCCAGAGGGTTGTCATATGCAGTGAGGAATCATTTCATTCTGCCCACTCTGTGGTAAAAAGCCTGATTCATGGAGTGTTGTACCAATGGTTATCCTTCTGTAAGGTTCACCAGTTTGCACAACAGAACTTGGGTCTTATTCCTAGTGACCATTTGGGTCCTTGTTTATTTGTCTGACAAAGTTCCCTCAGTCCCCATGTACTACATTTGTTTGCATCCTCAGACATAAAAAGGCTTCTAGGTTACGAGTCGCTTCTATTCGAGACTGATAGAGGCTGCAGTGCTCTTGAACACTTTCAGTTTTTCTTGTATCCTAAGACCTAATCTAGGCAGGTGTGTATGTTTCCTAATTATCTCCAAAGTATTCAGTTTGGCACATGTGAACTTTGGTCAAGTTGTAGAAGCATAAAAAAAAAGAATAGATGTATGGTGTATCAGACCTTAAGTGCCATAACAAGGGTCGGAATACTTATTTAAGGGGATATCTTTTATTTGTATTAAACAAACAGAACACTTCAAAAATCGTCTTTGCTTTGTCACTGTGGGCTATTGTGTGTTTGTTGATGACAAAAGAAAATTCAATATATTTTAAGATGAGTCTAAAAAAAAAAAAAAAATAGGGAAAAAATAACTGTCTGCTCTGAACCTACTCTTTCTTTCACTATCCAAACAACTGAAACTGCTGCTAACTGCTTTAGGCTGCTAAAATTGCCTAAAATATTTTCTTGTTATATTTAAGATCTGTGTAACCTTTGATATTAAGGAGCCCTATAATAGTGTTTCTTATTATTCAAGATGTATTGAATTTTGTAATAGTGATTAGGATGTAGGAGTGTGGGAAAAGTGATTAAGAGATCATTCTGTTCCCTGAAAAAAATGTTCAATATAGTGTTTCTTATTTTCAGATCTAAGAAAAAGTCATTAGGGAACCATTTCTGTCTCTCAGAACATTGTACTATATATGCCTCTAATTTCCCAGGGTAGGAAATAGTAATTAGGGGCCATTTCTGTTAATGGTCCTACATAATGCTTCTGATTTTCTAATGCAGAAAATAATAGAATTAGATTTTTTGTTTAAATGTGTCTATATAATATTCTTATGTAGGGGAATGTGATCAGGGATCATTTCCTTTTCCAATGGCAGTGCTGTCTTGTCAGTTTTCCTATGTAGTGAATAGTGGTTAGGGATTTTATCATAGCATTCTAGGTAGAGGCATTCATTCAGGTCTATTGTTCTTTGTAACAGAGGTTGCTAGCATGGTCCGGGAGCCCACATGCTCAGCTGCTTGCATAGTTGATGAGCTGTAGTTAGGTGGTGTTGAGAAAGGGGAAATCACTCTAAAGGGGACGAGGCTCCAAGGCTCCTGGAACAGGGATAGGGCCTAAACTTCAGATCAGCTACATGAGACTGGTTCTTCTGCAGGAGCTGCTGCCACTCAAACAGATCTACCTCCATTTACAGTCACCAACGGACTCTTTTACTGTAACTCAAGCTTACTGGACATTATCAATACAGGGGTTTTCTCTTTCTTTCCTTTTTATTTCCGGTGTCGACCAAAGGAGGATGGGATCCCCTTTTTGGTCTTGGTTTTTCCCAAGGTTTCTTCCTCATGTTTGGGGAGTTTTTCCTTGCCTCTGTCGCCCTCGGCTTACCCAACTGGGGCTCAGACCCGGATTCTGTAAAGCTGCTTTGTAACAACAACAGTTGTAAAAACTGTATATAAATAAAGTTGATTTGAGTTGAGCCCTACAATTTCTTTGACCTGCAATTTTCTTCTTAAAGATTCTTCAAGAACACTTTCCTCAGCATTGACCATATTAAGTTTGTATGCTCCCAAGAATGCATAGATGTGATATATACTGTCAAAATAGTGGGTGTGCAGGTGTATTTGTTATTCTTCAAGGTGCATACCAATTAAATGTACCCTCTTAGGTACATAAGGAACGTGGCCCCTTAGGTGCAATTTTGTACCTTATAAATGTTTATCCTAGAGGAAAGGGTTACAATTTGCACTCTCATAACGTAATGTTTCAAAGTAAAATAGTAAAAAAGAAGTCTGGAGTAAGGGAGGGGTGTAGGGAGGCAGTATACAGTGAAATATGATATATGGGGCAGCGGTGGCCTAGTGGTTGGGGAGTTGGCCCAGAATGGAAGATTGTGGGTTTGATTCTCTCACCAGTAGGTTGCTCTGAGGTACCCTTGAGCAAGGCATTGTCCCCGTCACTGCTCCCCGGGCGCTTTCAATAGCTGCCTCCTGCTGCACGTGTGCAAATGGGTGAAACGCAGAAGTTGAATTTCGTTGTGTTGTGCAGCACAGCCTAAATAAAGGCACTGATGGGGTATCACCAAATGCCTGGCTTAGATTATAAAGTAGGAAATAATGGTGCCGCATCATTTATGTTCTCTGCAGTAGTTCTTTATATAGTTCTTCACATTTTCCAACACAGGAAATAACCACTTGATCAAAGTTGCTGGAGAAAGAAGTATACTAAATCTACACTAAATTACTGTAATAATGTGATAGGCCTGACTTTCTAACATTGTGACTGGCTTTTTTTATCTGAAAGGCAGGGCTTAACAACAATGGTGAGCACTATGCGCTTTGCCATTCATAATTCAAGCACTGACCTGTCTCCTCCTCTGATAATACATCCGGCCAGGCATGGAGGGAGCTGTGTGTTCAGAAGCTGTAGTTGTTTAAAAAGTGGCCTGGCTCTCAAGGACTGGAATTCGGACCTCTGATCTAGTGTTTAATAAAATTCATTTTAAATTATCCACTAAAAGGATCTGCAGCACCGTGAGAGATAAAATGTTTGCCGGGGGGATGTGATGGATGGCTTTAACGCAGATATTGGATACCCAGGGTTCATTGATGGCTGCGGCATTTCTTTATCAAATTTAATGCTCCTAGCCATCATCTCTGCTTCGTTTTTCATAAAACATTTTAAATAGAGCACTGATTCTCTGATTAACTTTTAAAGCATATCTCAGTCACATTTTAATTACTTGAAGCATGTACTTAGACAGAAGCTCAATTAAAGCTCGTGTATTAATAATTAAATTCCAGGGTTGACTTTCAGACAGAGAAATGAAACCATCACCACACTCACTTATCTGTCTCATTCGTAATTGTTAATTACGTGCCCCGCTAGCCTTAACGATGACTGGGAACAGCATAAAACCAGTGGAGATTTTGTTGCGAGGAGAAAACTTTATGGGCTGATGTAACAGAGTGTGTCAGCAACTTTGGGGTACAGTGCATCTTACCCAGACCATGTCTTACTTAATGGACAGAGACACTGAATGAGTTAACTTTGGCGGTTAAAATGACTGCATACACTCTATTCAGTAATGTGAACTCAGATATTCAAATCACATTCACTTCCTACACAGCTAGTATTCAAATTCAAATTCATATGCAGGATGCATGCATCAAGAAATTTCAGATAAAGCATCTATTTTTTTCAACACAACTCGTCTGATATTCAGGATGTGCTGTTACCTCCAGAGGTGGCCAGTGGCCAAGCTGAGCCAATTGTCTTAATATGCCAGCAGGTTGCTAGAGAGCTTTTGAGATGACATATGTTAGCCTTTCAGCATTTAAAACCATGTTTTTGGATCACATTAAAGTGAGGGCCATGATTTTTAAAGCCAAACAGCTGTCCTCGGGCAGATGTGGATCTTCTGACTGATGTTTTTTGCTGTTTCTGTTTAACATATGAAAGCAAAATTCAAAGAGAGAAACCAAAATGCAAAATGGTTCAGAGGTAAACTATGGCTGGGATTTAATGCATTGAATTACAAAAATATAAAATAAGCAAATTAGCTTATGCTAAGTGATCATTTAAGATTTACCTTCTCATAAAGGCAGGTATGCTTGGGCTTAACCCCTTAAAGTGTCATAAGCAGATTATTTAGTAAGTACAGAAGTTTGGAGTAAACTAATTAAGCTAGTCTTAAGGTTATAGAAGTATATAATATATGTTTGGCCCTTGTGTTGCAACCTTGTCATTTAAAGTACTGTTATACTGTTAGAAAAAATATATTCAATAATATAATATCACCATATTAGATGTTATTGTAGTGCAGTGCGTTTTGTTTTATCAAGCCACTATATGATATAGCTGTGTAGAAGGGCAGCCTATGCTTAGGATACTCACCTGCAAACCAACCCACATCATGGGTTCAGCCTGGCTTAACCCGTCCTCCAGCACTGGCACCATTTGAGCTCATGAATAAGGCCTCTAACCCCAACTAACTCCATGAAGACTCTCCCTGCCCCTAGGCAGTGTCTGCCAATCTATATAAGGGCATCTGACCATGGGTTCAAATCCCTTCAATGCCAGGATTCAACATGTTTCCTAGAAACTGTAAATATTATAGGATATTATAGGGGAAGCAAAATATCATATGGGCCCTAATTATATAATTGCGGTACAGACAGGGTCACTATTCTTGGTGTTGATAGACAAAACAGTGATTGTTAGTATGCAAATAAGAGAACTAGGATAGGATAGGATAGGATAGAATAGGATAGGATAGGATAGGATAGGATAGGATAGGAAAGGATAGGATGGGGTAGGATTGAATAGGATAGGATAGGTTAGGATAGGATAATATAACATGGGAGAGGAGAGGATAGGATGGGATGGGGTGGGGTGGGGTGGGGTAAGATAGGAAAGGATAGGATAGGATAGGATAGGATAGGCTTGGACAGGATATAGGATTGCTGGTTTTCTAATGATGCATGCAACAGATCAGTAAGTGCAACAACTGCAAAGGTAGGAACATACAAATAATAACTCTGTCAGCACTGGTGGAATCTTCTCTGGAGTGATAGATTGCAATTGAACACCACCGAAATGAATTACAGGGATGTTTATCATCCAGAACTAATTAACAAACTGTTTTTGCTGAAATCAAATTCTCACATTAATGATTCACTATCTGATGCAATGTATAGTAGAGGCTATTATTGCAGCAAAGAGGAACTAATCCTCTTATCAATAGGCTTTATATCCAAAGAAAAGTATGATGACCAGGCGCCTACAGACAATTTGACAGCCGACAGTTTAATATATAATATAAGTTATCTACAGAAGAACAGGCTAGGATTCCTCATTGGCCATCTCTATATTGGTGTAAGGGTGAGGCCTTCACCCCTAAATGGTCAATAAGTGATTAAGTTTAAGTAGAAGGAGGTTGGTGTTGTTGCAGTGAGAGATAGATCACTGTGTGGATCTCAGCACAGCATAGACCATCCCACAGGGAATGGCCACTTTTAGAGACCATTCCATCTTCACGTTCACCAGTCCGAGACGCTTTTACCACCTTCACTCCTTCAGGCCTCCCCTTCATTCGACTTTTCTCAAACTAAACAAAAATAGGCGAAAAGAGGCCAATGTTGCTTGCTCATTGCTATAATTTTAACAAGAGGGACAATGTGACTCATGAGTCTTTCTTCTGAGTTCTTTCCTATTAATTTAAGTCCAATTAAATTAGAATTTCTTGGTAGGATTTACACAGTTGACACAAATTATATTTGAAAGCCCAAATACTTGAATCAAACCAAACTCTAATTGCTCAAATTATATTTTAAAAGTTTAGTTATTGCCAGTAAAATTAAAATCATTGTTTCATATTTGTTTATTTTTTTGATTAAAGCAAATTTTGACACGAATTAAAAGCTATGTATCACACAATTGTAATAATCATGTGATTATATTGAGCCAGTGAAATAAAAAGAGTTATTACTCACAAGTGATTAAATTTAACCTGTTAAATCATTACATAAAACACCACCGCGAAACAATGAGAATAAATCCGCTTACATTTATTCCTGTAATTAACTGCTGAATCAGTTCAAAGAACCCAAATGACCTTTCCATCTATAGTGAGATGGTGAGCCCATGAGTTCATTTAGGGACTGCAGAGTCTCAAATAGGACTTGACACATGCTTTCATGTCTTACCTTTAACTTCCTCTAGGCTAGTGAAGAAAATAGTCTTGTCTGAAAAGCCACTGTGTGTGTTTTACTTGAAGAATCAACTGATCCACAGCACCTCGGCATAATCTTGTGCTAAAGTGAAGGGTGGTCTAGTGGTCTACTGGTAGGGTACTTGCCTACGGACCTCTGGATCAAGAGGTCCCCGGTTCGAATCCCACCTCTGGCATTACCACCATAGGACATGTAAGTCGCTCTGGATAAGAGCATCTGCTAAATGCCGTAAATGTAAATGTAAATGAAGTTCTGCAAATCTGCAGTTGGACTGGGGTTAAATAATGGTATAAAAAGAACACAAATGTATCCCTTGCCCTAAATATATTCAGTCAGCTGGATCCCTATACAGGCCAAGCCACAGTATTTGATTCGCTAAAAATGCCACAGCTTCTCTTTAGCAATATCCACTTATATGTGATGCAGAATCACTCCTGTTACACTGCTTTCAGATTAAAGTTTGCAAAAGTAAAGGCGAGTATGTGCATTTTAAGTGAGGATGTGTCTGCAATACTGCTCCATGGGAGAACATCTTCACTGGAAAAGTAATGCTTTTCAATTAGCTAATTATCAATTAAAGCTTCTTTCCAAAATTCTGCTGGGAAAAATGAACCTTGTTTTTGGCTAGATCACAATATCACAATATCACAATTATCACAATTAATAAGTGTAAAAAGTACATTCATCAGACATGCACTCACAATGTGGTGTGCAAAGTAACAGGGCATGTAGCCTGGTCATTGGTTAGTGCATCCAGAAAGACGCCTCTTTTAAAGGAGTGACATCATGTGAAAACTAGAAAAACAGGCCAAAATTCTTCCACTTCCTCTATTTGCGACGGCTTTTATGCTGCCACAGATAAGTCCTGGTGACACTGTACACAAATCACACTAGACTGTAAGCTAAATGGCTAATATTAAAATAATAATAATATCTCATTCGCAACTCACTGTGCAGTCATTTCCTCTTTAAGGATACCTTAGTGTGGTTTGTTGTTGAGGAAGCCAACATAAGGGAATAACATAAATGTTATGACCGCTTGACTGGTTTCTAGCCCAGCAAGACCAGCTGGTATTGAAAGCATGAATAACGTGTTATCCTGTTACAAACTTCCAGCAGGTTCTGGTGGCAGATGTGAGCTAAAACCTCACTGATGCATGTACGAGCCAAACAAATGTGAAGAATTCAGAAGAAAAAAATAAATTCAGCATATTTCTGGGTAACACAGATATACGCTCAGTTTGGTTTAACCATTTTATAGGATAATGTTTCAAATGTATGTTTATGGAGTGAAGGGAGAATATATTTGATTAAGCCATGATACTTCTAACCATTTTATCTACTAAAGTTTGACAGCAACCTAGCTCAAGATATGAAGCCAAACAGTGTCAGCTGGTTGGCCTTAAGCTTTCATTTTTTCTGTGCAAAATTAAAAATCCATCAAACATATTGTGCATGCTACATTTCTGATAAGAAGTTGTGATTTGATTTATTTATGTTATCCTTAAGTCATTGCCTGCCTGAAAATGAGATAGCTATGCTCCCGCCATCATGACCCCTTCTAGTGCATTTTCCTTCATTAGATTAGCATGTTTACGCCAACTAAGATCATTATCACTCAAAGCAATTAACGTCGCCACTGAAACAATGTATTATCGTGCATTAAACTCTGCTGCTGAAGTGTCTGGCTGTCTCTCATAGCGCCCTCATATCAGCGACTGTAGAAGAGCTGTATATAATCATCTTTATTGCCTTTTTTTACTGTACACATAGGAAATCTGGGGATAAAGCATGTTCGGGATCATGTACAGCAGGGAGTTCAAAAGAGCTGTGCATGCTTGTGATGAAATTTTGATATTGCCATCTGTAATAGACCCTCAAAACACATTAATATGCTGATGCCGTGAGCTATCACACTCATTTAGCTGTCATTATTTTCTGAGCTGATTGCTTTGCTAATAGCTCTATCTGAAATCTTTACAATGGAGACCAAGACATTGTTATATGAATTCAGTGACTCATATGAAATTACTGACAAACTGATTTTTGAAAAGTAGCCACTAAATCTGCACAATTGATCAATCTTTAATCATTGCCATAACACCGGCCTCTGCAATACTGATGTCACAAACTCATTCTTTTGGAAATTTAAGCAGTTATCTTCACACTTATGTGATTAAAGAAATATTGCAAACTCCTGCAAATTCTATCTTTCTTCTGAAATTAAGCCTTTTGGCTAAAAGACTGTTGTCCCATTTTTGCTTCCAGAACTGCCTTTACGGTGGAAAAGATTTATATTAGCTATTGGGACATTGCTGTGAGGATTTGATTGCACAACTAATTGAGCATCAGTGAGGTCAGGTACTGGTATTGGAGGATTAGTTCTTGATCATAAAGTCAATTCCAACTCACACAGAAGGTTTTGGATGGGATATACGTAGTTCTTGTGGATCCACATCCCAGTACCTCTAGCCAAAACTTGTTCTGGCAACCTTAGACTTAGGAGCTCTGGAGTTTCTCTCGTTTCTTTATGGCAACTCTTGCAGAATAAGTTCCCTTTAAAATAACTAAATTCACTAATTAGAATAATGTATTTGGATACTTCAAAGACAAATAGTGTATCACAAGATAGATACAGCTGTAAGCACAACATTTATTTCTTAATTGTACTCAACCGAATAAAAATCTAACAATAAATACAAATAGATATGACGGATAAGAGAAACAGATGGTTGCTTTGTGTAAGTATTAACTCTTCTGGAGTTCTTAAAAGAGCTGAAGGAAACTCTATGGAACTTGCTGTGCATTTGGCTTCTTTTAGTCTTATTTAATAAACATTGCCACATTTTCCCAGGGGGGCTCTCGGCCTGGACCGCCTTTAGTTACAATCTATATTTGCACCCGTCACATGACCAAATGTGATCAGAATGAGGCTCCATTCCAAATCCTCGTGCTGGATTTTCATTTCTGCCCAATGTATGCTCCTCACTCATGTGAATCACTCGCCTCTTTGCTTTGATAGGCTATGGCGTGGCCCTTGGGAGTACAGCTACACACAGGCCATTAAAGACTCTTCACCTGATTCAATCTGAAGAATGAATCAGTACTGCTCTGTTCCAGCTGCATCCACACTGGTTGCAGGAAAGCTTACTTCAGATAAACCAATGCTCCTATAGCAGAAGACTTGTGCATTTAGTGACTAATAAAAGTGTATCATGTCTTTTAGCCAATGGCTAAAAAAAGCAGATTCCAAAGCAAAAGAAAAATATATCTACCCACATGTTCTCATACCTGCACAGTGTATTATGTGCATAATGTATGCACATAATACACTATTGACCTGAGGTAAGCCTTTTGACTCAGCTTGTTAAGTACACACAAACTGCCACACAAGCTTAAAGCTGCAGAATGGTGCCGTGCAAAATGCTTCTCTCTGTGCAAATTATGAGAAGATGGATTGAGATGAAAAATGTGTGACTGATTACATATTTCGTTTAATGCACCAATGTCCTGAATAAATTGTGGGAGCTGGGTTCGCATCAATTTTCCGTGAAAACCAGATGTTCGTTTATGTTAGGGCCTTGCAATGGACACAGCAATGAGACAGAGGCACAAGACTGGAATTTGTGTTAAGCATCTGAGTAAAGCTGTTTAAACTCTCCAGACCAGATGCACGCCTGTGAAAAGATGCAATATCCTTGCAAAGTCCATGTTAACCAAATGAACTACTTCTGTGGAGCCTTCCCTCAGACCTGCAAAAGCCTGAATATTGCATGCATACCCATCATGTACATTGTGAAATGTGTTTTGACTTGCGTACACACTTCTTTTCAATAATTTGCAATACAGTAGCACTTCTGCAGGATCAGACAAGATGGCGATCCTTTCCTCCCCACAATCAGCCCTGCACACCTTGGATCTCTTGGAGTCTTGGATCCCTAATTCCCCAGTTGTCCTTCTTTGAACAAATGCTGGTAGGTAATAACCAGTGCATACTGGGAGCACCCAATAGATCTGTTTTGCTCTGACCCAATTATCTTGCAAGCACTATTTGACTCTTGTCAAAGTCACTCACATTCTTAAGCCCATTTATCTTCCTGCACATCAAGAGCTGCCGGTTCACTTGCTAATACATCCCACCTCTTGACAGGTGCCATTGTAATGAGTCAATGTTATTCACTTCTCCTGTCAATGGTTTTAATGTTATGCTGATTGCTATAAACATATAAGTTGTCCGAATGATGGCACAGTAAAATCACCAGTCACTGATAGATGGTCAGTGCTGGACAGCTATCAATAACCCACACAGCTTGGAAATACAGCACACATGCGAGTCCAAGCAGCACACAAGCTCCAAAAGCACTACTTCTGCTTGGCTTTTGAAGAGTTATGCTGAGTTAGGCTCAGTACGCCGTATACACCCCACCCTGCATCACATAAAACGTGCTTATATCCATCCGCTCCTTATTAAGAGAGATTATGGAACAGCTCTAAAGACATAATAGAGGGAGAGCCTATAATTCCATATTAAAGGCTGCTATAGGCTGAGGCAACAATTAGCTCACTGCATCTGCCACCTGGTGGCTGAAACCAAATCTGCAGGTGTTTTTATTTATTTCACTTTTTACTTTCTTTCTTTTTTTTTTTTTTTGGGAGGTGGGGTTGAGGAAAAGTGCAGTTCTGTAATAATAAGCAGCTGCAATACACAGCATATAGACCATATGAATCATTTAAAGCACCCATTTTCCAGTTATTTTGTGTTGTTTTCAATTAGAAAATCATAGTTGACAATCATTTATAGTGAAAATATTTAGTTTTTATAGATTTTTATGTTACATATTCATTTTAAAAAACAATCACAGAAAAAAAAACAAAAAAAAACAATTGCTTTGAAATAGGAGTTTTACTTGAAGTTAGATATTTTCAGACTTTTTTGTGTCTTGTAGATATCTTGGCATATTCTTGGATTTCTTGGAATCTATCTGGGAGTTTTTGTTCTTCTTAACAAGTAAAGTCATTAAAATAAGCATATACATCTCATTTTCATTATAATTTCAAAGCTGTATTTTATTAACTTAATTAAAGTTTTTTTTTATGCCCTTAGTAATGTTTCATGAGATAACCACTGTCCTGAATTGATAAACTGCATTGATCAAACAGCCTTCTGGGTTAAAATATTCTTTGATATGTTCTCCTGGACTAAACATGGTTATATGTACATGCTTTGATTTTTTTTTCACATCAATATAATACTTTTTTTTTTTGGAGGGGGGGGGGGCACCTTTTCTGAAAAGTGAGAAGAATATTCAGAAACTTCATAAACTCCATATAAAATCAAGGAACTGTTTTTTGCCCCGTTTCTAACACCTGTACCTGGTACCTGTCAATTTCAGGCCTGGCTGCCTTGAATTATTTAGCAGTGGGCAAAAGGCAAGAGCAGGCAAGAGTCTTCATGTTACTTGTACGAGCCAAGGGAAGGGTGGAGGACAGGATGGACGGATGACAAAGCAGGAATAGAAAACGTGTATGGCAGCAATATTTGCAGCGGCCTATTTAATAACGAGGAGTGTGTGGAATTCAGCTGGGACGAAAGTGTGCTAACTCCCCAAATCCCTAAGTGGATTCACTCTGCTGAGTGTTAATAAATTCTGGGCTATGAAACTGTAACTAAAGGGTGCCCAGCAGATTATTCCGCATGACGTATGTGATTGCTTTGTTGTTTTGCAGCATATTTTTCTTTGAAAGTCTTTTTCTTTGAAATTGCTCTTCTGTTGCTGTGCACAAATAGCCCAGAGCTTGTTAGTAGTACTTTTCCAGGGCATCAAAGTGGCATCCCATTCCCTGTGGCTCTTCATGTGCATACACACATGTGTGTTTGTTTATGGAATGCCAGCATGTCTTGCTATGCATATATCATATGTGTATTCTGTATAATAACTTTAACCTACATTGCAAGTGAGGAATTTCTGTGAATTACTTAATTAAAGGACATACAAGGTTTTTACACTGTCACTGTTATTCATGTCAATCTTCTTATAGACTGATGGCTATAAGAATAAGAATAAGAAACTTCATCCCTTAAATTCTAGATGTTAACTGCAGGAATATGAGTCACAGTTTTGAGATTTTAAAACATTCATTGTTACTCAGTCTGCTCATAACTTAATAGCTATAAGATTAACTGGCAGAATATTAGGCTTATCACTTATGCTTTCTTTTATAGTCCCTAATTATTCTGAATTCTTACTGGGTAAATATTAGTACATAAAGTAAGATATAATATAATTAAACTGTATTTTATTTTTGGGTAAAATTGTGATAAATACCAAGCTGATCTAATGATCTTGGTGGCCTAATGGTTAAGGAATAAGCCCTTTGTGGGTGAAATGCAGAGGTTAAATGAGGTTGTGGGTCACTTTGTGCTTTGCAGTGTAGTCACTTTCACTTTAATTGTTTTTAATACTTACCGGGTTCTGGCTATTACGTGGAGATGCATTGAAATATCTTTGTATGGATGGTTCTATAAAATACCAAAGTGGTGAGTAGAAACAGACTGAATTGTACAGTAATATCATGTGTTTTAGCAGGAAAGTAAGTGGTGATACCTTAGTGTTACCCATTGCTTTTTTACACTCCAGATCTTTATACAGACCCCATATAACGCAAGCATATTTTAATAGTTTAATATCCCAAGCATTTAAGCGTAATATAGCTAGAACTTCTGTTCACGTTCCATCATTTTAACCAAAAATGATACTTAAACTTAAAATCAAAAATGATTTTAGTACTGCAGTTCAAATTTACCAGTTTAATAGAACATTTAATAGAAAATGAGGAACTGTCAACGAAAGTGTTCCTGGTTTATTATTCAATAATATTTTTTACTGCTTAGCATTCAGTAACTGCTCCAAGCTATTGAGTCACTTCTCAGAAATGGAAGTGTAAGCTGTGTAGTGATGAGAAAGGGGACCCAGCAGAGACCCTAAGAGCTTTTGGGGTAAACCTGAATCTGAAGTGTTAATAAAAGAGGTCTTTTGGATATTTGAGAAACATACAGGTATAATTTAACTGCCAACCTTACTCTACCTTTCTGGCTTCTAAGTCGGAGCAGAGAGAAGAAAAATCAGAAGAGTGTTCTGTGGAGTTCCCTTTGTTCTGTGTGCTCTATAGTCACATTCATGTTGTCTAACCATCCAACCACACACATAAAAATTATGTCATCATTCTGGACATATTTTATGTATTTTATCCAGTGGAGGAGAAAATGAAATGTCATTTCTCTGGAGGGAAGAGTGGATAGTATGAAGAGGTTCAAAGCCATCCTGTATGGTTGCAATCTGGCCTCCAGAGGGCACTGTGAGACCTTTTTATATATGATATCCCTCAACATCCCTTGTTTTGCCTTCTGTTATTTAAAAAAGGGATTTTTCAGATTACAACCCAAAGGGATACACATAAATAAATAGCTAGCTAGATAGATAGATAGATAGATAAATCAATAAATAAATATGGAACATGATAAAAGTTTGGCATGATTTGGAGTAACAAACCTTACCCAGCCTGGCTATATATCCTTGCATCGAAACTTTTTTTTATTTTTTTATTATTAGAATATGTGACTTAAGTCTGGGCTGTAATTTTAAACACAACTGTGCTTTGTCCAGGCCTGGGCTGTGACAAAATCTAATCAGCGTCTCTGGTTACCTGCTGCTTTGTCAGCTATGGTCTCTGCAGCCAAACGTGGGAGGGTTGTCTGTGGCAGTGAATTAAAAATCTTAATCACTTTGCACCTGAGTAATGCAGTTTTGCCTATTGATGTCCATCAGGAAACTGGAACCTAATAATCAATAAATATTGAATTACTCCTGCGTTTTCATTCCTGTGCAATGCCAATACATCCAAGGTCCAGTAGGCTGCAATACAAGCACCCGTCTCTCAACTTGTTGTCAGAAAACCTAATTATCTGATTGAGAATTTGCATCCTTGCCAATCTTTATCTGATCCTTAACGCTAACAGGTGCACATTAAATATTTTTACAGGAAACAGGTCTTATCTATCACACTCTTGCATAATCTTCTCAGTGACATCCCTAATACTCCTGTTACCTGAATGACCAAGCAACTTCCAAAGAGTCACTGTTGCTGCTACTTTTCATTTAATGATCTCACCTGTTGCTTGAAGGAAGTTAATTAGCTCCATGAGAAAAGGAATTTGCCAGCAACATGTTACATTTTACAAATTTAGATTTGAGACCTGAAATGATGAGAATGTAAAATTTGAGACCAATGGCCGCATGGTTAGGGATAAGGCCCCAGGATCGGAAGACCATGGGTTCAAATCCCAGACCAGTAGGGTGCCAGGAGGTACCCTTAAGCAAGACTAAAATTCAGCTGTAAAGTATGGGCCATTTTTAATTTTGAGATTATCTTAATCTTTCTGATGGAATGACATTAGGGTTATTTGGGCTGCAATCAATAGAATAAATTTTTTATATGAGTGAAGTTAACCGGGAGTAAATTTGTCAACGTGAACACACCACAGCACACACTGCATGCGTCTCTGGATTCAACCCATCCACCAAGTGAAACGCTGACCACACATACACTCAGAGCCCAGGAAGCCGTGTTGGGGGACATTATATTGCTCCAGGGTTCCTCAGGGTAACCTACTGGTCTGGACTCAAACCTGTGGTCCTTAAACCATAGGATCAAGTGGCTGACCACTAGTGCAGGGAAAACTGAAAGTGACTATGTTTGTCATTGTGAAACACAGCACACCACAGCACACAGTAAGCCACAACGAAAATTAATCTCTACTTTTCACTCATACACACGTGCAGCAAGGGGCAGCTATTTAAAGCGCCCGGGGAGCAGTGATGGGGACACTGCCTTGCTCCAGTGATGGGGATGGTACCTGCCGCCCCACCACAGAATCGGAAGGTAGTGGGTTTGAATCCCATACCAGCAGGTTGCCCTGAGGTAAACTTGAGCAAAGGTACCACCCCTAGGCGCCTTTAAATAGTTGTCTCCTGCTACACGGCATGTATGGGTGAGATGCAGAGGAAGTAGAAAACCACTGCTCCATTATTGTGCTCAGCTTAATCTCCAGCTCTAAAGATAATGACTTTATTGTTAGTTACAAGAAAGGCATTTACCAAACATATGTTTTGGTCACTCCGACTAAAGTGCTTCTCTTTTTAATGATCCAGTGACCTAATAACTCATCGTATTTCATGGTCGTAAAAACTAAATATGATATGACCCCAGAGATGATATGTAACAACAGCAGTAAAAATAAACAGAGATAATCCCGATCATGAAGATGTGCTAAAACCATTCAGGATGATAAACAAAGCTAATTGTTTGGTTGGGGAGCCTTTTACTCTTGCAAATAAACATTCATCTGTGTAAGATAGAATCACAATGAGAAAATATTTCATTCTACCAAGGGAGTCCCCCATTTCTATTATGGTAATAGCTACAGCTTATGCATGAAACATCTGCATGCTAGCCTGCCAATGACTCAGAAAAGCATCTTATTGCTTCAGTTTTGAAGCAGGTTTATAATGAGACTGAGCTAGAGCTGCAGTTTTCTTTCCCCTCAAAAAGCTTAGGGGACAGCTGGGGTGAATAAAGTTGATTACACAACAGGCTGGCTTCAGAGAATGATGAGAAAGGCCAGGGATGAACAAAGAGGGGCAGAAAGAGAGAACAAGCTGGAGGGGGGGTGGGGGAGGAGTAGAGGAGAGTGGTCAGAGGAAGCGTGACCTTAAAGACCTCATGCCATTCTGAGGGTAGTAAAATATGAAAGTTTGGTTATATATCTAATCCTGTTTCAGAAGCTTCACTATATTTCCAAATGCTTGTGTACACAGTGACTTAGTGGTTAGGGAATAGGCCCCATGATCAGAAGATTGTGGGTTTGAATCCCAACACCAGTAGGTTGCCCTGAGGTACCCATGAGCAAGGTTCCCCATCACTGTTGCCAGGGAGCTGGATATGGCTACTAACTGCTGAGTGAGGGTGGGCTAAATGCAGAGGATGCATTTTATTCTGGTTCAATGCTGTGTTTCATAATGACAAGCAGTCACTTTCACTTTCACTGCCTTTTCCAACCTTTCTTCTAAAATAAAGGGTAGTTAGTCTTTTGCACCTTTACTGCAGTAACAGATTCTAATCATCTCAGAAGGCTTCAGACTAGGCTTTGGAAGACCACTGTGAGGCTGTGATTGCGTTCGGTGACAACACACATCTGTGGTTGCTTTAGGCCATGCTATTAAGGTGTCAAGCAACTGACAATTGCTTTTGATTGATTTGCATCACCTAATGGTTTGGGTGGCTGAATGAACATGACTAAACATAAGTTTAAAAATTACAAGCAGCCACCACTTATTATTTTGTTCTATATTTTTTTCAGTGTCTGCACAAATAAGACTTAATTATATGTTGCTTCCTACCTTTGGCATGTTCTCTGACTGCTATGATGCTGGTGGTAAATCATTTTCTCTTTGACATTCCACAGTTCATTTGACAGTTCACTTTTGATGAAGCGTTCAGACTGCACTTCTTCTTATTGTGATCTTATTGGTATCAAAAGCTCAATTATTCCTTATTATTTATATATTTTTTCTGCTTGCCAGATTTCTGCTACCTGATCACTCTTTTAACCTTCTTGATACAAATAGCATCAGTAAAATTACAGCAATAAACCTGCATTTAGATCAACTGCAACACTGTAATCCAGCTTGAATGAACAATTTACGCACAGTTCTTAGAAACACTTTATATCATCACTAAGCCAGTTTATAATATATAGAGTACTGTGCAAAGTTTTAGGCAGGTGTGAAAAAATGCTGTAAACAGAGAATGCTTTCAGAAATATAATTAATGATTGTTTATTTTTATCAATTTACAAAATGCAAAGTGAGCGAACAAAAGAAAAAAACTAAATCAAATCAATATCTGGTGTGACTACCTTTTGCCTTCAAACCAGCATCAGTTCTTCTAGGTACTCTTGCACAAAGTCAGGGATTCTGTAGGATTATAGTCGGTGTCTGATCAACCAGTTTTACCAGACAGGTGCTGATGATCATCAATGTCACACGGAGGTTGAAACACAGTCATGTCTGGAACAACCTACCAGCCGAGTTCCTTCAAAAACTGTGTGCAAGTGTACCTAGAAGAATTGATGCTGTTTCGAAGGCAAAGGGTGGTCACACCAAATATTGATTTGATTTAGATTTCTCTTTTGTTCATTCACTTTGCATTTTGTAAATTGATAAAAATAAACAATCATTTTTTATATTTTTTGAAAGCATTCTTTGTTTACAGCATTTTTTCACACCTGCCTAAAACTTTTGCACAGTACTATATATATATATAAGTTTTGAAAGCCAGACTCACTTTTTATGTAAAGGGTCATTATGTTTTGCAATAGGGAGCCATTTTAAATTTCACAAGATGTTTGAAATGGAGACATATCGAAGGCGTGTTGAATTAAAAAAATGTTCCTAGCTACACAGCTAATGGAAAATATGAGTTAATCTCTACTGATGTTCTCAGTACCTCTGCTCTTATTTTAGTCCTGCTCTACCTGAGAAGCTATTAAAGGGGGTTTCCCACCTCAAGCAGACTGCATGTGGGCAGTGTTTGATTGGGCTTTAAAATATGCTGCCACTCAAATATCTGGAAATTATGCATCACTTATCTATAGATTTTGGGTTTGATCAGACCTGATTTCATGAACATATACCATCTTTTCCCAAATTCCTGAAGAGAATATGTGGGATCTCAATAACTACACTCTGTGGAACTTGACTGCATCAGGACACAGACTTGGAAAAAAGATACCTGTTACACTCTCTAGTGATGATTTGCTCTTTGCTGCTCAATGTTTTGTAATAGGCCACTTTTCAGGTCTTTTCTCCATCTAGTGGAAACTTGTTCTGGCTGATGTTTCTTTCTTTAACCTTTGAAAACATTTCTGAGATCATTAGGCCCTTATGCTCAGCAAAAGTGCAGCCCAATAAGGATCACTGATCTGCAAGTAGAAGCCTCAACCACATGTTTAATCAAACAGTTTAAGAGCCAGTTATCATTCCTGATAACTAACACTGAACCACTGCAGTGTATTTAAACTACTTTTATGAAAACTAATGTTATCACATATTTATGCATGTATTTTCTTTGGCCACATGTGATCTATGGTAGCGTTGTTGACTGCAGAGGCCTGAAAATAAGCAACTGAAACATTGTCCACACATACGTGTCATGTAGTCATTTGGAAGAAGATCATTACCTGTTTTGCTGCTTTTGAAGTAATGATACTCACATGGGTCCACTCAGTGAATCATTGTTTTACATAGTATTTGTTTTAACGGTTCCCTTTTGGTGGTACCGTTTCATTTTGAAATAAGCTATTGACTTGTACAGGTCATCCATACTCTTCATCCATTCATCATCTAAGCCAAATTTTCTAACCGAGGAATCAGTGATTGAGCCTATCCCAGTACTCATAGGGCAAAAGGCAGAAAAAATATCCTGGACAGTCTATCCTTTCATAGAGCAGACATACACACTCACACACACACACTCACATTTAGGCGCAAAATTAAGATTTCCATTTTACACACATATTTAGACCATGTAAGGAAACAGGAGCTCCCAGAGGAAACCCACACAGACACAGGAAGAAAATGAACACCCCTCATAGAAACCCAGGTTGTCTGGCTGGGAAATGAGCCCAAGACCTTCTCATTGTGATGGTCACCAGAGACCTTTCTATTGAGCTTAATGGGGTTTTATCTTGTAACTCAAATAATACCTTCAAATGAACTGCAAGGAACTGAACACATCTTCCAGCTCCACTAACCCTCCGTAACAAATATAGCTTACAAACTGTTGCTACATTATAACTAAAATCCCAAACTTTGGATGGATTTCTCTTTCTATACGCTATAAATGCTGAATGCAACTTCATCTTTATGCCATTACAACAAAAAAAACAACAATAAAAGAATGTTATGCAACTAAGGCTTTTATCAACCTAGAACTGTTGATTGATCTTCTAAGATTTTGAGCTTAAGTTATCATAAATTCATCTTTCCGCTCTAGATGGAGCTAAATCTGCTTTGATCCCAAGCAAAATGAAAGCAGCAGACGGTTTTTGATGTTTTTCCAAGGTTTGATCTCAGTTAGGAAGAGAGTTTGTTAAATGGCCCTCTTTCAACACTTTGAATATCTAATGATTTTGGATGCATACTGACTCAGAACAGCGTTTTAGTCCTCTGGGACAAGGATTACCTTGATCCTGATTTGGAAAAGAAGGTCAGCAGAGGGTTTTCTCAGCAAATTTCCTGTTCTGTACAAATACATGCATGGTTGTTATATTAAAAAGACATTGTTGCATAGTTAGGTAAAGTGACTACTTGTCATTGTGAGCACAGCACAGAGTGAAGCGCAGCAAAGTTCTTTCTCTGAATTTTACCCAGACACACACTGTGTAGCTGGGGCAGCCATACATCCGACACCAAAAGAACAGTTTTGGGGACAGTACCTTGCTCAAGGGTATCTCAGGGCAACCTACTGGTCTGGAAAGACCTTCCAGTCCTGGGGCCTATTCCCCAAACACTAGGTCACCACTGCATTTTTACACTTACAAGGACGTTAAAATTCCTAAATAAAAAAAATAATAAAATGAACTAGAATTCATGACTAAGATTTGAGACTCAGTTTAGGTCTGCAATGTACCAACTTAAGTTCAAGAAAAGAAGATTTTCAAGAAAAAGAAAGGGATTATTTATTAATGATTCATTGTCATTAAAAATAATGACACTATTTGAGCCTTTATACATTGTGCGACATAAAAAATTAGTATAAGGGCAAAGTTAACTTTATTTGTGGAACATAAATACATCAAACTGCTGCTTTAGCTTCTCTCATGAGGGATTTACATAAGTCAAATTCATGGTCTGTCCAACTGCAGCAGTTTTTGACGAAGGTGCCAAGCACATGGCCACATCTCTTTTAGCAGGATGTTATTCACAAGGACGGAACCATAACCATGCAATGTGTGGTCAAGCTGTCGGCCCTCGGGGCTACCACTTCCAAATATATGCAAACATGCAAAGTGTCCTGCAAACAAAAACCACCTCATCGCACACTTATGTAAAGTGTATGTCAGAAGAAGGAAGCCATGGGACCTACAGTGGAAGGAGAGCAAGGGAAATTAGGTCAACCCAGAGGCTTGTTCTGTCTACCACACGAAAACTAGATCCTGTGCCACATTATGTTATGTACTATATTTACAATAAAAATGTGTGCATTAAACCTCAATGATACATGATGATCAAGATATTCCAGATTTCCTGCCCTAGACTGTTGTAGTCATGTGATTCAGGAAAATCCCCACTAATAAATGAGCAAAAAATTTTTAAAACTGCATAACAATAAATACGGTTTACTCAAAAAAGGCTAGAGGTACAGATTTGCCTTCTGCCACGCTTACCTCCAAAAATTCCTAAAGCACCTTCTTATTTTCCTATTGGTCCAAGGAAAAAGCATATGATTGCAAAATAATCACATTAGTCCTAATTTAATCACATTTTAACAATAAAGCAATTGAAACATTCAGATTTGACTTATATTAGGAGAAATCTTAGTCGATTAAAGCAGTTTCTTCAGGATGCATCAGTAGTGACAAGCATTTTCATTATCTTTTGGATAAACCCTCAGTAGATATCAGATTATACAAGTGCACACCTGGTCAACATACTTGAATATCCATTTCAGCAAGGCTCAGGTTCAGCCTGGTAATAAAACTAGTGGGCCAGCTCTGCTTCCTTGAGATTCTTTGGTCTTGCGCACCCCCTACCTATCATTAAATCAGGATCTCTATGAATGATAAATCCAGCCAGGTTACCATTTCCAGAGTATTGTTTATCATTACAATTTCCATTATCTTCATTGTTCATTAGTATATGTATTATGCATTAGATGACCTCTTTATCTACGGCTGACTAAGCGACAGTCTTTTTATTACTTGTTATGTAATTATGACCTGTCAGTCTTGATAAAGAGACTAAGCCTGAACATTTTAAGCACTGAGTCTGGCATGGGAAGCATCTAATGCATCAATGAACTCAGGAAATGAATAAGGTCTTTCACCAAATCCAGAGGGAAAGTTGATCTTGTGTGTTGGAGGGAAAGGCAATGCATGAGTAAGCACTGCTTCCAGAAGCTGTAGTTTAGCAGGAGCTGGTTTTTTCCTTCAACCCCATTTTGTTGGTCTCCCATTCCACCCACTAGCTAGGACTACCCTCTATCAGACATTACTACCAACATTCCCACAGCCAGGCTTTTTGCTTCTACCAACCATCATTCTGCTTCTACCAACTGAAACCTATTATGGCTAGCATCACACTATGGGTGATGGTGGTTGGTATGGCGTCCTACCCACCCATAGAGATCGAAGCTAATCTCCTAGGAATGTATATCCAGTGATCCTCCAATTACAGGGACAATGTCTGAGCAGTTGCATCAATCAGGAGCCCAACATTAGCTTTCTTAAGCAATGGGATGTATTCACTAAATACATTTTATATGCCAAGATGTTATGTTTTTATTATACTTTAAGACTCTAAAGAGCAGTAGCTCACAATCAAAAAAGTTTTCTTTTTCATCTAATTCAAATCACTGGCAAGCTCTTTAGTTCACATCTTATTTCATGTCCCTTCTCAATTTATCACTGGCAACTTTCTAAAGATGGGCTTCCTGATGGTAACCATGAAGAGCTAAAAAGAGAGGTTTCTGTTTACCTTGGGTGTATATTTGATGTTCATTCTAAGACATGCTGAGACATGCTTTGTCTTTTGAATGAATAAAATTGTCCTTTTTCACATCTAAGGCAAAGCTAAATACAGAAGGAATCAAATAGTTGCCTGTCTTTGTATCATAATGTAAAGTAAAATACTGTCACTTGAGAGAAAATAGATGATGTCCTTGAACAAGATGAACACTAGAATAAGAAGGTTATTTCTGTGAAACTGATCCTTATCTAATGCCCAACCTCTCTCATCTTGAGTCATCTTGTGAAACTATAAACATGTAATGCCAAGATATGAAGATAAGCCCTCCTCCACATGTTGTGCATCACATACAACACTTCTGTGCTGCCTTCACTGTTTATCTTCAGAAATAATAATTGTATACTACTGAAATAATTTTTTGCATATTTCATGTATTAATATTTTACATAAATTCTAAAGTGCAATAAAATTATGTGCTGTTATTTTTGTAGGCCAACAGAGGAAGGAAGTTAGAGAGGATGAGAAAGGAAGGAAGATAAAGTCCTTCGAGCCCATTTAGAGTGCATGCAATTGCAAAATGCTATAAAGAATCTGTTGTGGTTGCACTCAAACAATGCACTCTAATGGAGCCTCCGCAATCAACCGTTAATCGGCTTTGTGTGATGTGGCACTGGTGAAAATATCCGGCCTTCTTCATATATTACACCCTCTCTGATCTCCCGATGCTATTTGGTAGCAATTAGCACTGTCTGAGCATTTTTTAAATAAGTTATCGTTCACACTGTTTCTTTAATGTATATAAAGTTCTTAAACCTGCATGTAGGCACATGCTAAATATTACAGCAGCTTGGGAAAGATGCCTACACCTTTTCCTGTTTTCATGGTCACAGATTTCCTGTTCAAAGCAGTGTGGGTAGTGTAGACACACCACAATTTACCTATTCTTAGTCAGAGAAGCAACTACTAGAGATATCCTAAAGCAATATTCACTTCTAATGATTCATATTAAGAATTAATAACCAGTGGTTGTAGTTAACTAGCAGCTCATTGCACATTTGTTATGCAATAATAATCCGAATCAAGCATTTTCAGCACATTATTATTGGTGTATACATCGTAAACACGTGGGCAAAACTGTAGGGAGTTGCCCTCGCATCGGAAAATTGTGGGTTCGATTCCCTCACCAGTAGGTTGCCCTGAGGAACCCTTGAGCAAGGTACCGTCCCCATCACTGCTCCCCAGGTGCTTTCAATAGCTGCCCACTGCTGCATGGTGTTTGAGTGCATGGGTTAAATGCAGAGGTCCAATGTTGTTGTTGTTCATGTGTGCTGTGCTGTGACCTCGCAATGACAAGGGTTGTCACTTTCACTTTTTCACTTTTTTTAACCCAAAGTAACTTTTTCACTTTTTCACTTTTTTATTGGTTTTTTTAACCAATAAAAGTGCTTATTAAATGCCTTATTGATTCATTTTTATTAATGAAGGCATTAGGAGTCAATATTGGACAACTACCAGGTGCTGGGCTGTTAATACTTATTCTTTACTTATTCTCTCTCTTCCCATGGGTTCAAGTCTCTGACCAGTCACCCTTTGGTACCCATGAGCAAGGTACCGTCCCCAACGTTACCGCGTGGGCGGTGATATAACCACTGTCACCAATGTCAGTTTATGGGTTAAATGTAGAAAAGCATTTGGTTGTGGTTCGCTCTGTGCTGTGCTTTGTTTCACAATGACATATACTCACTTTCACTTCACTTTCACTTTTGCTTCATATAAATGCACTGTGGATGACAGCTGTGCTCCATCTTTTAATGAAAGCATCTGCTCTATATCCCCAGATTCATCACTGAAACATGATTTTGATGTTATGCATATTTCCAGAGCTAGTGAAGCCAAACGAATCCTCTTTTGCCAGATACTGATTTAGCAACACAAGTAATGTGCAGTATATTGGTTGATGAGTAGACTCTCCTCCTCTCAGCTGCAACTTATTTAAAGGGAAAGAGACTGTTTTGTCATTTTGAACACACCACAGTAAAAAACTCAGTTTGCCACAACAGAAAGCTTCCTTTGCTTTTAACCCTCTCACCAAGTACATCAGTTAGCGGTTATACATCCTGAACCTGGGGAGCAATGATAGGGATGGTACTTTGCTCAAGGGTACCTCTGGATAACCTACTGTTCTTAGACTCAAACCTACAATTCTCTGCTCGTGTGGTCAAATGTCATGGCATTAGGCCAAGAGTATCCCTGGTTAATTAGGTATATTTACACTACATGGCCAAAAGAATGTGGACATTTAGACACCTAAAAAAGACATCAATATGTGCAAGACAGGTCAGCATGGTGGCACAGTGGGCAGTGCTTCCATCTTCGTGAGGCAGTGGGTTCCTTTTCCAGTGAGGACAGCCTGGGTCCTTTGTGGAGTGTGTGTGTTTGCTCCATGTCTTTATGGTTTACTTCCCACAGTCCAAAGAATTGCACATCAGGTGGAATGGAGATGTTCAATTTCCCCCTAGGTGTATCTGTGTATGAGTGCTTTAGTCTGTGTGCCAGCCTGCTCCAACATAACAACAACAACAACAACAATATTAATAATAATAATAATAATAATAACAATAATAATGATAATGGCAACAACAATAATAATAATAATAATATGATTTTATTTCCCTTTTTATACGCAGTGCAGAATCTATATTTATCAGTATAGAATTGAATAAATAAATAAATAAATACAGATATATGTATTTGTGTGTCCAGCTGTATATATTTTTAATAATTAATGCTTTGTCATGGCACAAAACTGAAAAAAGACACATTTTAGCTAATTGGCTGTATATGTGGTAAGGGTGTAACCGTGTACATTTCAGTTTGTATTCAGTTATGGCTTTAATGAGTTGAACACATTTGAGCAGGAAAACTGCAAAATGCAATGCAGGGATTTCTAATCCTGGAGCCAGACTTTCAAGCAGGGCTGGTACATAATTATGGTGGTGGCCAGTTTTTGGACTGGTCTAATGTCGTTAGGGGGGTCGGGGGGGGGGGGGTTAGGTGAAGTGCATTCATTGTTTCTGAAGCTCTAGTGTTACAGCTCAGACTTTACATAACCATTTGTTGCTAGGATACGCAATCCCTAGAAGGTTAAATATTTCTTCTGTAATATCTCTCTGCTGATCAATGTGGAGAGCTGCAGTTTACTATATTGATTTAGTTCTTTTCTGCACATTAAAGTTAATGTTCTCCATCAAACTGGGGCCAAAGGACAATTCATTAAGCTCAATGTTCATTTTATTTTTATGACCACTCTGGCTTTTTACAGTAATAAGCTCTCTGAAAGAACAGGTTAATAAATGTTTCATGAATAAGTCATACATAATGAAGAGCAAAATTTAAACTGAAAAAAAAAAATCTGAGACACCCTCATTCTCTACAGTGGCAGGTGGTGCATATAGATATTTGAACACCTTCAGTTAAATAAAATGTTAGATATATGTAAGCTGGTAAAGGTAATAAACTTAAATATGGAATATATTCTACATTTTAGAGTGGCATTCTAAATTATTTCTAAATTTCCATCCATCCATTATCTGCCACTTGTCCCAAACGGGGTCGCGGGGAGTGCTGGTGTCCAATCCAGTGCACACAGGGCGAGGACGGGGGACGCACCCTGGACAGGTCGCCAGCCCATCGCAGGGAGGAGCAGGACAGGGACGGCACCTTGCTCAAGGGCACCTCAGGGCAACCTATTGGGAAGGGGTCCGAACCCCTGATCCTCCGATCACGTGGCCGACACCCTAACCACTAGGCCACCACTGCCCCTATTTCTAAATTACTTCTACTAATACTATTTCTAATTTAAAAATATCATCAAATCAAGTCAAATCAAGTCAAGTCAAGTCAGTTTTTATTGTCCTTTCAGCCATATACACAGTACATAGTGAAACAAAATAACGTTCCTCCAGGACCCTGGTGCTGCACACAAGAAAGCATCAGACACAACATAAGACACAAGACAACATAAGACACAACAGAAGACACAACATAAGACACAAGACAACATAAGACACAACAGAAGACACAACATAAGACACAAGACAAGGCAACAGTAAGTATACAGAGTTATACAGAGCGATCAACAAGTTCCAAAATTCTCAGTTGGACTGACAGTTCGTAGTAATCAGGGATTTCAACAATGCAAATCTCAAGGCCATCCTCCCTAAATTCCATCAGTATGTGGACATTGTGACTACCCAACCACTAGGGATGCACATCTGGTGTAAATCATTTGCCAAATCAATATGTGGACAACAAAGCTGAAGCTGGGGTACTGGGGCAGTGGTGGCCTAGTGGTTAGGGAGTTGCCCTTGCATTGGAAGATTGTGGGTTTGATTACCCTTGAGCAAAGTATTGTCCCTGTCACTGCTCTCTGGGCAGCTTTCAATAGCTGTCCCCTGCTGCACAGTGTTTGCATAGGTTAAATGCAGAGGTCCAATTTTGTTGTGGTTCACTGTGTGCTGTGCTGTGACCTCGCAAAGACAAGGGTTGTCAATTTCACTTTTGAGGGTGGCTGTGGTCTGTAGGGTACTTGCCTATGGACCTCTGGATCAAGAGGTCCCAGGTTCGAATCCCACCTCTGGCACTACCACCACTGGGTCCCTGAGCAAGAGTTGCACCAGGGGGACTGTCCCTGTAATTAGGACATGGAAGTCGCTCTGGATAAGCGTCTGCTAAATGCCCTAAATGTAAATGTAATGAATGTTGTTAGTGGTTGTGAGATGGAGGGGAAAGAAGTTCAAGTAATAATGTATTACACACCCAGATCTCACTATGGCTGTCACTTGGTGGTGGGCAGCGGTGGTCTAGATCGGAAGATTGTGGGTTTGATTCCCTCACCAGCAGGTTGCCCTGAGGTACTCTTGAGCAAGGTACAGTCCCCATCACTGCTCCGCGAGCAGCTTTCATAGCTGCCCACTGCTGCACGGTGTTTGCATGGGTTAAATGCAGAGGTCCAATTTAGTTGTGATTCACTGTGTGCTGTGACCTCGCAGTGACAAGAAGAGGCACTTTCACTCACATGGCTTCAGCCACCATACTCATATATATTACTATCTCTGCTTTGAAATCACATGAATGTTCTCAGTTGCCATTGTCTGCACTTTTCAGTGTCTTGTCCTTTGGCATGTTCTATGTTGTCTCGTGTGTAGCAGCATGTTCCAGGAGGAACATGGGTTAGTTTGACTGTGTTCTGTGTATATGGTTGAAATGACAGTAAAGCCTGTTTGCTTGTTAACTGTAATTGTACCAAATTGTGGTGGACAGCAGTAAAATGTCATTTGTCACTGGGGTGCCAAAACTTTTGCTTACAGCTTTCATTTCCTTAAATCCCTGACCCTAATCTGTGTTTTCATCCTGAGCACTTTAATTTAGCGCACACTAAATTGGGGATGAAGGGATTTTGGACCCTTACTTAAACTTGTGGTCGGACTGGAAGCTGGTCTTTTGGAACTTGGAAAGCAGGCATAAATTATGCTTGAATGTAGCTTGAGTACTCTACTAAAGGCAGGATGGCATTGTTGATATTTAGGTCAAGCTGAGCTGTCTCTTCTCTGCTTTTTTATCCAGGTCACCTGGAGCTTCAGGGCTTAGACAGGACAGAGTTATAGCATTTTGCAGCTCAGGATGACTTCTAGAAATGCAGCACATTAAAATTATATTGCCTATGGATTATTAATGAGGACCTTATGGCAAGAAGAGCAGGGTGAGACATTTATTTATATCATGAAATGAATGCATAATGTGCAGTGCATTCTTCACAGAGATATACTACAGTGCTTTCTGTATACTGATACACTGAAGGCTGCACTATGCATATGCATAGAATACATTTGAATATATCTATTCTCTCCATATTATTAGGAAGACTTGCAAAACAGTGGAAAATGTAAAGATGAATTTCTTGCCTAATTTCAGCAGCATCTTTGAGATGTGTATTGTTTTATGTTAAATACACCATTCAAAAGGAACTAAAACTACTTCCCAATGGTAGTGATAGGAACCAGGAATCAACAGGGTAAATATAGCCAACTTTTTTTTATTTACTACTCAAAATAGAAATAAAAACTAGTGAACCTTCATGTGCCGTGGAGTCAGAAGCAGTGCTAGTGATGATAAAATTGGAAAAAAGAACCAAAATCAGTGAATGACTCATGTTCTTAAGGGTAAAATGAGGATTATATGGAAATAAATGAATCAAGCAAAACCTGTCCGAATCAAACAGTATCTTCATAAAGTGAGTTTTAGGATGTTAAAACATAAATTGGAGGACATAATTTTCAAATTCTGATTTGATATGATTAAACATTCTCATCTTGATTTTTGATAGACTGTCAGAGCTGAAGATACGCATCCGTTCCCGTGGTGATGGCGAAAATAAAGACAATGCACACATCCATATCTCTGGTCTGTTGTGACTGCTGGACATGCTGTGTTGACAGAATAAGCAATGAGCTAAGAATTGGCTGTATTTTCATTTCACTTTAAGCCTTGAACATGCAGTTGCCATAGTGACCACATCCAGTCGACCGTTTCAAAAGAGCAGTAGAAGGGACAGAAATTAGAAGGATAAGGAGGATGATGGTGATGTGCCAGGGGCAGAGAGAACGTGTGTGTATGAATTTTTTGACAAATATGTCCTGACTATTCAGAAAAAAAGATGAAATAGGGCTAACCTAAAAGAGCAAAACTGTACACATATATTTAAAGCACAGTTTAAAGTACATTCAGCCGTAATAATACAACTATATTGTGTAGGTTCACCTCATACAATCAGGAAAGCAAAACGGTTGGGACATGAATCACACAAGACATCTGAAAGTGTGCTAGAATATCTGTCTCCAGAAGTCATGTACGCTGAGAGTGGGGCTGACATGGGTTGAACTAGTTTGATCTAGTTTAAACACATCCCACAGATCCTGGAGACTGAGATCTGGAGAAATTTAAGAAGATTTTAGTCTTCTTGCCATGCTCATCAAACTAAGCTGTGACAGGGTGTATAAACTGTTATAGAAGGACACTATTTTTGGGAATATACATCATTTTCATTTTCAGCCTAATCTATGAGACCCCAAGACTGGTTCCACTGTAATCATATTATAAATGTTATTCAGTTCACCTAAAGGCTATGGGTTCAAATCCCAGGCCAGTAGGTTCCCCTAAGGTACCCTTGAGCAAGGTACCAGACCTATCACTACTCTTTGGGTGTTATAAATAACTGCCCCCAAGCTGCATGGTGTGTATGGCTGAAAAGCAGAGATTGAATTTTGTTATGGTTCACTGTGTGTTGTGCTGGGTAGTCACTTTCACTTCACTTTAAAGTTGAAAGGCTATGAATGTGAGTTTTTGTGTGTATTATTGTGCATATTATTACATTTATATATAGGTTATAACATCATAGATGTTGAGAATGTTAAAAATCTTGAGTCATTTCGCATGAAGACACTTTTAATGTTGAATGTTTTTGGCTCTCATTTTCTGTGCAGTCCCCGAACCTTATCAGTTTCAGAGAGTTGTTGGTTAAGACTCACAGTGACCTGCATCCCTTCAAACAGAACAAAGTCATTTACATAACGTCTGACATGAAGCAGTGAAGAAACAGATGTAGATGATTCCAGATGATCAGGTTATTAGTTTGTTGCTGTTGCTAAACACTGAGTGGTTGGAACCCCTTTATCTAGAACACTTTGTATCATTAGGCACCCACTCAGTCTGTCACTGCAGAACATTTGTTTCAAACTTTATATACTAGATATGCCAGGTCTGACAGGCATAAAACAGCCATTAGAGGTGACTCAAGATTTCTGCACAATGCTAAATGCATAACTGTTGCTGGAAAAGTCCTCTCTCTCTCTCTCTCTCTCTCTCTCTCTCTCTCTCTCTCTCGCTCTCTCTCTCTCTCTCTCTGCTCTCTCTCTCTCTCTCTCTCTCTGTCTCTCTCTCTCCTCTCTCTCTCTCTCTCATCTCTCTCTCTCTCTCTCTCTCTCTGTCTGTCTGTCTCTCTCTCTCTCTCTCTCTCTCTCTCTCTCTGTCTCTCTCTCTCTCTGTCTATCTATCTATCTGCATCAATGAGCTAGTGCATTTGCAATTATCTGTGCTAATGACACTTATTGTCAATGAGCCTTTCATCTGCAGACAAAGACGTGCACATTCACACACACATTTAATGAGGGCCACTCTCATGCACTGGCCAAGTGGTTGCCCTCCGCTCTCCCACACTGCATTTGAAGAGAGTTGCTGTATCTAGCCCACTGCAAGCTTTTCTCCTGCACTAATCAGCTGGATGCTGAGCTATTTTCTGATGGGCCACTTACAGGCAGGCAAACTGTTTCTGCTCAGCTCGCTGGCTGTAAACTGAGGCATCATTTTACTTTCTGTTTCTCGGTCTGATGCTGTAAATAAATTACAATCCTGTTGAAGCAGAACAGTAATATAACCATCAGGAACAATTGAAACTGCCAAATATTTGGCTGATATACATTTAGCCCAAGCTGTAGACTCACACAGACTGTGATTCCATGTTAAATGTATGAAAAAAAATGTCACAATGGATTAGTTTTACTCTTTGGTTTTATCTTTTCCATCATTGCTCATAAGCCTAACTTAAGTAGCCTCCCAAGTGCAGTAAGAAGCACATCAGTCTCATAATCTGAATGTCACTCCTCACAGCGGTGGCAAGGTGGCAGCGGTGGCAAGGTACTGTCCCCGTCACTGCTCCCGGGCACTTTCAATAGCTGCCCCCTGCTGCACTTGTGTGTGTGAGTTAAATGCAGAGGTCTGGTGGGGGAGCGGTGAAAAAAAAAAAAAGTGAAAGTGACAACCCTTGTCATTGCGAGGTCACAACACAGCAGACAGTGAACCACAGCGAAATTGGACCTCTGCATTTAACCCATGCACTTAACACCGATGCAGCAGTGGTAGCTAATGGCAGCCCGGGACCAGTGACGAAGTCGGCACCTTGCTCAAAGGAACACTCAGGGCAGCCTATTGGAAGAGGTTCAAACCCCGATCCTCGATCACGTGACTAACGTGATTAGTGGTTAGAGCTGGCCCCAGATCAGAAGGTCATGGGTTTGAATCCCAGACCAGAAGGTTGCCCTGAGCAAGGCACTGTCACTGTACCTGCTACCCAGGCGCTTTCACTAGCTGTGTGTGTGTGAGTGTGAGTGTGAGTGTGAGTGTGAGTGTGAGTGTGAGTGTGGTGAGTGTGATGCAGAGGTTGTGGCAGTGGTGGTAGATGGCCCCAGGATTGGAAGGTTGTGAGATCGAATCCAAGACAGGAAGGTTGCCCTGAGGCACCCTTGAGCAAGGTTCCCTTGAGCAAGGTCCGGTCCCCATCATTGCTGCCTGGGCAGTTTTAAATAAATAGCTGTGTGGTGTGAAAAAGCAGAGGAATTTGGTTTTTTGTTCACTGTGTGCTGTGCCTGGGTAGTGATGGGCAAGGGCCATCAGAAGTCATGGGTTCAAACCAGTAAGTTGCTCTGAGGTACCCTTGAGCAAGGGACTGTCCAGTCACTGCTCCCCTGCTGCACGTATTTGTGAGTATAGGTCAAATGTAAAGGTGTAATTTCTTTGTAGTTCACTGTGTGTTGTGCCGTGTACTCACTGTGTCTTGAGCCATGCCTGCTTTCTTTCTTTTGCTTCCAATTTCCCTACTTTCTGGTATTTTCAATAATAAATTTCTGTTAAGGATTCCTTTTCTAAATTTCAACGAGGACTTTACCGAGAAATTTGAAAAGGCAATCTTTTCATTGGCATTTCTTTTGTTTTGGGATGAAACATTTAGCTTGTTTTAAGAAAAATCATTCGATATATCAGTACACCGCTTCAAATGTCACTAAAGAGCATGTGTAGTCATCGAAAATACATGCGCTAGGTAGGCAAACTGATACCCATTTTAATGGCAAAATTAATGCTAATGTAACAAAAATGGATACACTTATGCTTGATTAAGCAAATGCAATTAGCTTCCATTTAAAATGCTTTAAACACTTCACAAAGAAGGTGTGTTGAAGCATGTGTGTGTTGTATCGGTGCATAAATGTGCACTGAGAATGACCTATGTTTAGTGATGAATCCTCCCTCTCACTCCCAGGAAGCCACTTGTGACTTTGCCGCACCCTTTTCTTTTTCTCTTCTGATGCTGGTGCAAGCCATGATTCATAATGCTGTGAGACACATACACAAACCAAATTGATCTAATAAACTACGAAATGGATTAAAGTCATCTCAGTTTGTTGAATAACTAATAAGGTTTATGTCAATTATCTTTTTTTCTGTTATCTGATTATTCAAATATTTTCTAAATATTTAAATTTGTCTATTTTCTTCATGTCAAGAAACCCTAACCCCATTGATCCTACACACAAACATCCACACACACACACACCACACACACACACACACACACACACACACACACACACACACACACACACACACATTTACATATGATGGTGAAAGTTACCTACATGCAAGTATAAACTTGTTCTCAAATCTTTAGAACAGGCTGATCCAGTTTAGTGGCGATGCACATCCAAGCAAAAGCTTTTCCTTGAAAATGCCAGAGCACTTTACAACAACTCCTTTAGAATTTTAAGGGGTGGCTTGTAATTCAGACATAATCACATAGCAAATTTGAATACAGTGTTTATATAACATTAAGTTTAAGTCAACTATTCCAAAGTACCCTTGAAGCCAATTGCAGGTCATTAGAAATTCAGAACACTGTTCAACAGAGAACCGTGGATGTTTTCTTTGTCTTGGCAAAGCTCATCTGTCTGCTTGCCCTCTGTTCATTTTCTTTGGATTTGATATTTCACCGTTAAATTGCATAATGTTTGCTTTATTATTTGCCCCCCCCCCCCCTACATTTAGACTGGAATGTCCTATGTGTCACAGTCTGTCATGGTTTGGTTTTGTTTTTGGTGCAGTAGAGGGCGCTCTGTTCTGAATGAGCACACCTGAGCTCATGAAGGCAAAGGTGTGCTTCATTGGGGCTGCTATTTAAGCTCCAGTGAGTCAGAACAGAGCGTGGCTCATTCACAAAGGCTGAGCCCTAACATAATGGTGGTTTCTGAGTTTCCTGTATCCTGTTTTGTTTATCATGGAGAATAAAGTTATGTTCCTGACCACTGGCTCTGCGTTGACGTCCTACCTGCACCACACTATGTAACCAAGGCTCTCAGACCACCAAAATTAAAAAAAAAAATACACTTGCTTAAGGAAGATGTCTTTTCACATTAAAAAAAAAAGTTTTTCTTTTTGTTGCACTTCTACATCTGTCTTTTTTATAAGAGCCCTGTAACGCCCAAATTTCCTATTCGTGGGATAATAAAAGATTACTCTACTCTACTGGCCATGCATAGTCTTTGAATACATGTGCTCTTCCAGTCATAAAACATAGGGTGCTAGAAAGAGTCGTTCAGTTGTTTGCATAGTCTGTAGAATTCCTAAGAATTTGCACCTAGAGGGGAAAAAAGCCAATCAGAAAAGTGAAAGTCTTCAGGTTGATAATACCCTGCCAGAAAACATACATTTTTATTTAACAGTGTAAATGTGCCCTAATTTTAATTTTTTTTCCAGGGAAAGAAGCCTATTTTTTTGATGTAGAACAGTAAAACAGAAGGCCAGAACAGTATGTTTGGAGTCCACCTTAACAATATAACTGTAGTGGAACATGTTGGAATTAAAATCCCAAATTTAAGCTACTGAAAATGAACCTTTTTTCTGAGAGCTTAATGTTCAGTAAAACAGCAGGTGGAGGTACAAAGCATAGCTACAGTGTCATATCATCAATTATTAGTTTTCATTGACAATATGGCTGTGCAATATAAACATCTGAATTTGCAGAAGACGAAAAAACATTAGAAATTCACTTTACTTTGTTTACTTTCTGTTTCGTATAAAAACTGACAATCGTATTACAAAACAGCAGAGGTTGTTCTGAATTGTGTTGATTTTTGTTTGTTTTGATCTAGTTTTATGCATAATAACGATCATTTTGGTGCAGCATTGGAGAGCAAACATCTAGAACATCTAGACAGGTCTTTTCTGACACTGTTTCTGTAATTCAGTGTTATGATATCAAATTATAAACAAGATTGACATGGATTACACCCAAAAAAAATATCTTAACCTCTACCTGTGATTCTTAGAGTCACTAGAAGATAATGCTGAAGGTACTAATGATTGACATACATGTATGAGTATCTTCTCACGCCATCAGAACAGGCTGATCCAGTCTAGTAGCAAAACATGTAAAAAAAAAAATGCTTTTACAGAGACTTAAAATTCTTACAGTCACGACTGCACAATATACATATATGACATGTTTGTAATGTAATTCCTACTGTATGGTTAAAGGGGTTCGATTCCAATGCTCTTGGTGGCAGCGTTTACAAAGCAGGCATATTATCTGGGGCCAACCATTTGGCACAAGATGATTAGCACAGAATGTGCTCTAATCGACCCCACCCAGGCAGCAGAGCAAGCAGACCAAACGTTTGCAAGGATAAACCAGACCAAAGGTTGAGAAGACCTCACATGACTCAGTCAATGGTCAATAAGTGTGAATTAAAGGCTTGCTTTGCTAAAACGGTGCAATATCTGCGGTGGGGCAGCGGTGGTCTAGTAGTAAGGGAGTCGGTCCCAGAATCTGAAGATTGAGGTCCGAATCCCTTACCAGTGGGTTGCCCTGAGGTACCCATGAGCAAGGTACTGTCCCCATCACTGCTCCCTGGGCACTTTCATTAGCTGCCCCCTGCTGCACATGTTTGTGTGTGGGTTAAATTTAGAGGTGTAATTTTATTGTGTTTCACTGTGTGCTGTGCTGTGTTTCACAATGACAAGAATGATTACTTTTTTTAACAGCTGTTTAACTCCTAGTACCTTTACCATAAATGAAATAGCGAGGTCAAGTGTTCCCTATTATTCTACTGCAAAGATCAAGCTCTCCACAAACAAAATACTTATTGCAGTTCTTTAGCAGATTACAGATTTTGTACGTTCTTCATCCTGAATATAAAGTGTAATGTTTGTAAAATTTGATGACTTTCATCAAATGACTTTTCCAGGCTAGTTGCTTGAGCAGCTTTGATTCACAGCATCATATCATCACACCTTACGGCGTGACCATCAGAAAGATGCTATTCCACAAGAAAAACGTTTCCTTGACATCTTGTCAGATTGACATTGAGTTGGATTACATCCCTTGATGTGCGGTAGCGATTTTCAGCAATTACTTTTTGAAACATACATATCAGAGCCATCAATCAACAACGCTGACAGCACCCTTAAAATTACAGGAAGATATACATGACGTTTATGTAAAGTATGACATTTACAACAGTTGAAGTAAGTCAGAAGCCTACAAATAGGAATTCAATATATAGTGAATATAGTGAATCTAAATAGTGAATATTTTGAATTTTTTTTTTTATAAAACAGATTTAAAATAGTTTAAATGCTCTGCTATTTAGCAAAGTATGAAATATCCTAACAAGATATGAGTTTGGGATTCACACTGTGAAAGTGACATCACGCCATTAATTTTTCACCCTGATAGTGAGAGAACTGGATGTGTATTGGGTGTTTTGGGTTAAATATGTTTAAATATGTGTTAAACATATTTTAAATATGTTTATTTAAACATTTAGTGTTAAATATGTCTTACAGATCATCATTCCATTATAGTGATTTGACCTAATTACTACAAAGACTGAGTTTCTTGAATGGCTTATTAATTAGTATAATAGTTATTAACATAGTTCAGTAAAACAGCAGATGATTCTTTCACCTTAACTTAAAGAAAAGTGATTCACAATCAGCTAAAATTACCTAAATGTCTAACGGCAAAGATCAAGCTTTCAATGAACTCCTAAGTCAGTGACAGTAACAGTGAACTGTAGATTTCACCTCTGTGGCAACCTCTGTAGGTTTGATGTCAGAATGATATTTAATGACTGGTTTGGTTGTTGAGAAAGACATGCATACTTTACACACCCACTCAGTTTTGCATTGCGGCAACCAATATGAATATGAGTACATACCAAAAGCAAACTGTATAGCAAACTTTGACCTAAAGGTAATGTTGGTCTTTGTTAGCATTGGCTTCTGTCCTTATAGCCCTACCTCACTGAATTTCCAAGTATTTTACTCACCCTGAAGATCTTTATCCCTAAAGGAGCCTATCCAAACTTGACAAGTTTCGACTGGGCTTGGTCATCACTTCTCTTTAACTGTCAGCCTATAGTTAGGTTGACAGGTATGAAGTTTATGATTTTCTTCCTCTCTTTTTTTTTTTTATTACTCATTTTTATTCTGGTACACTGGAGCCACGGTGGTTCACTGGAGGCACCATGGTTCATTATGCAAAGGTGTAAAAATAGATGTAAGTAAATAAAGCAAAGAATTGGTTTAGATTGTTGAAGCTTGGATAAACATTTCAGGTCCATTTATAGGTCTACCTTTTCATGATTACGTATTATGTAATATTAATCAAACAAAGAAAATGCTCACCGCACTACTCATATGCAGCACTCCACAATGACCTATAAATGTATCAACCAGGATCATTTATAGGATAAAAACCTGGGAGAGCTTATTAGTAAACACATTGTGTAACCTCTTTCAGAATATACAGCAAGCAAAGGTGATTTGCCCTGAAATTATGTTTACGAAGGACAGCTATCACCGCAGTCTATTTAATCTTTGGGAAAATTGTACAACCCTGTGATCTTCTGGACATTTCTAGATGTGGTGTTGCATAATTGCACACCAGAGTCACCCGCCCAGCTCTTATCATACAGTCTCTCTTGCTTCCTTATCGCCTTCGTCACAGCCTCGAGACTTAAACTTCTGTGACTCCACCTTCTGATGTTGGCTCACCCACTGCCCCATTGACAGGGACATTCATGAACACATCAGTACAAGCAGTGTGAAATTACATCGCTTGTTTTTGCAGACACAAATTAAATTTGTTCTAGATAAATTGGCATCATGCATTCATGAATAATTCATCACTACTTTGGTCTCGGCCCTATAATTCGACAGAGGTCCTGTCCCCTGGCACTGCTGCCCAGGAGCTCGATGCGTGGCTGTCCACTGGGTGGATGGGTTAAATACAGAGGAAGCATTTTGTTGAGGTGCACTGTGTGATGAAGTGTGTTCACATGCTGAAATAGTCACTTTCAGTTCCATAAATAACAGCTTTACTGGGCACTGTGGAATAGCTCAAGAGAGAAGTGGGCTGAGCTTTTTTTGCTTGAATAATTTGCTTGAATAATATGTAATAAGTATTAACATGTAGAGCCATAAATAAACTTTCTCTAAACTCCACCAATGCCCACAGACCTTCAGCCCTAGTCTGATCCAACTCACAGTAACATCCATTTCCAGCCGCTTGTCCCAAACGGGGTCGCGGGGGAGTGCATCCAACCCAGCACGAGGACAGGGGACGCACCCTGGACAGGTCGCCAGCCCATCGCAGGGAGGAGCGGGACGGGGACGGCACCTTGCTCAAGAGTACCTCAGGGCAACCCATTGGGAAGGGGTTTGAACCCCCGATCCTCTGACCATGTGGGCAACGCCCTAACCACTAGGCCACCACTGCCCTCACAGTAACATGTTTGGACTAAATCGGTTCTCTGCTTCATTTATTCACTACCATTTTCATGCCAGCCTTATGAACCATAGTGCCGAGTCATGCCAGCACTGCCCAGTTCAGGCATGCCAGATAAAAAACAGTTAATAAAAGGCCTGTTTTCCAGGCTCTGTTTAAACGTATACTAAAGCCAGTATTACTACCTGACTTCAAATGATTGTGAAATTTCAAATGTAGCCAGTTTTATATGATGGCAATTGATGTTTAATTTCTTAAGCTCATATGGGTTTGATATCCCACACTTTTACTGCCTTAACTAAACAAAGCTTAACACAGACAGCAGGTTTAACTGCCTAGTCACATATTCCAGGTATAAAAACCCGACCATTTAAAAACCTCTTAACATAAAGGCTTTTCTTTAGTAATTTCTTGCTAGCCACATGACATGTTCAGTATAGGGTTAACATGTTCTAGCTTGGGGCAGTGGTGGCCTAGTGGTTAGGGTGTCGGCCACATGATCGGAGGTTCAAACCCCTTCCCAATAGGTTGCTCTGAAGTACCCTTGAGCAAGGTGCTGTCCCCGTCCCGCTCCTCCCTGCGATGGGCTGGCGACCTGTCCAGGGTGCGTACCCCGTCCTCGCCCAGTGTGCGCTGGGTTGGACACCAGCACTCCCCCGCGACCCCGTTTGGGACAAGCGGCAGAAAATGGATGGATGTTCTAGCTTTGAGACTTTATAAACATTAAAATGTCCAGGATTTGACCTTTTTTCCACAGTTGTGAGCTGCCACATATCTGTCACACACCTGGCCCCTAATTTCTAAAGAAAAAAATGTAACCAGTAGTTGTTCCCAGAGGTAGCCTTGAGCATATTCCAGTCCCCAACACTAACCCTGGATGTATGGCTGTCTACCAATTCACTTGGGTGGAGGGGTTAAATGCAGAGAAGCTTTTCGTCATGGTTTTTGCAGCGTGTTTTTGCACTTTTGCAGCATGTTCACATTGACAAATAGTCACTTTCAGTACAGGCCTAAAGTTAGCCTAATGTTAGAGCTGAAGACCAAATATAGTCAAGCTTTTTCCAACCTATGGAATGCCACCGAACGTGTGAGGCTAGAAAGCAGAAACAAAGGATTATAGGTATCACCAACACAAATATTCAACATATTTTGGCTTGCTTGGTAACAAAACATGGATTAGCACTGCTGTGCTTTTAATCACTCACTGTTGTAAAAAGCAATGTCTCTATGAGTCCTGTGGATCAAGCCATCAGAGAGTGTTAAACACCTAAGTTGAATGACTAGCCATGTAAAATAGCCAGTAAATAAGGGGTTTAGTTCTAGTTAACATGTTGATTAATCTTGACTGCCTTTAATTGCATTCATTTCCAGCATAGCAACACTGTCATACATATCCTCTTTATGGGACGTAAACACATTTAAATTGACTGATTTGTGTGGGATTTGGCATTTTATGCTGACATTTTTTACTGCTTCTCTCCTGCCCCCTCTTTTCCAAAAACCCAAATAATGTTGCCATAGTTGAGCTACACTGCCCAGGTTTTATCCAGGCCTAGGACTGCCATAGGCAGTAGACTCTTGGGCCTGTTTAGTTAATCCAGACTCAGATGTACAGGAGTCTTGCAAGTAAAAATGTTTTATCAATTTTCAAATCCCTAATGATCTTGTCTGAATAAGAACGGGTCAAAGACACCAACAACAGTTTTTTTACACCAATAATGCAGATTTTATAAAAAATGATATTCATGTGCCCCCACTGGGAAAAGATGCAGGCTCCAAAAATGGCTTAATGCAATTCCACTTATTTTGTTCACATCAACGTTCTCAGAAGTGCTTTAGGTATTGAATTGAGGCACAATACAGGGCAGTAAGTCCAAACAGAGGTAATGTATATCTGTGATATAAGAATAAGAAATTACTATTGACTATTGGCCCAAAAACATGAAACAATATACACTTAAACCCATATAGACCTCAGCGGAAATGTAAGGTGAGTTGACCACAACACCAAAGATGGCGCTAAGCTAACCTGCGTTGCAGTTTACCTACCATGTCATTCGAAACTGGTCATGTTTTCAACATTAACTCTTGGACAGCTCCTTTAGGCATTAAAATGCTCTCGAACGAAACTAATCCATTTTAGTGAATAGCATCATTGTTTGGGTGAAGGGCATTTACTCGGGTGAGCTACTCATTTCTCAACACATCCATCTCAACACCCCCGCCCACCCAGAACCCCCCCCAATTATCCCCAAATCAATTTGGATAATTAAACTTTGCAGACTCTCTCTCTCACTCGCTCACTCACTCATTACACATTTTGGTTAATGAACCAGCATGTAGTGATCTGGATCAGTTATTAGCTAAAATTAGAATTAAAAATCCTATTGAATTTATTATTTATAAAATGTAACATTTAATCATTATTTTTTTTTGCATTTATTATTTATATTTACTATAGTTTATGTTTTCCTAGTCCAGAACAGCTTGCGTATGTAATTTTGTACATCGGTGCATGCATGTATTCGGTTTGATATAATTAATATTTACCTCACTCTAAAACACTTCATCATGGCTAAAGAGAATAGATGACCCACATATGGTCTGAGGTCCAAAGAAGAGACATGTAAAGAAAATGCTTACCATCCAAAAAAGCTGATGCTACGGCCGTAAGCAAAAGTATGGAGTACTAAGTAAATAATTGGTGGTGGTCCCCACTACCTTTCATCCACTTTAGGTTGCTTCAGTGCTTATGACCTAAAGCAGCTTATAGGTAACATGGATAACACAGTTGTGGACTGACAGGAGGTGGACGAGAGGCTTAGCTGAGATTTGTCTTATTTGCATTTCATTTCCTTTCCTCCACTTCAGTGACCTTTTTTCTTCTCATCTCATCTGTTATTCCCATGAAACCCCAACCCCCTCAATCCTCTCTCTGTTTTTTCATTGTTTTTCTCCTGCCAATTCAATCTTCTGCTCACCTCTCCTTTTCCCGTTTTACATTTAAAACAATTGCTATTCTTATTTGTGGACCTGACTCATGCAAATTCTTAGTGTTTTCAATGGCCATCCTAGTTACTCCTCAAGCCCTTAAAGGAAGACTATGCAGCCATCTTGGTAACACCCTCAGGCATTTATTTCCAGCTGTGCAAGACCTCCTGTCTGAAAAGGCAGAGATAAAAATAGTTTGTAGTATTTGGCCTAAATAAAACATGTTTTCCAGCTTATTCTGGCTACCGCAAATGCCCATAACTCCACAAACAGAGAGGGATTTTTCTGTCAGTTTATCTACAGTTAAGCTACTGGCTCTGTATGGATGCATGGGCCATTTCTCCATAAATAAACCATGTTGATAGTTATAAACAATTCAAATCATTTAATTCAAAGTGAACAAAGTCTTTTTCATTTAAAAGTTTTGTAGTTTTTCAAAAAACAGAATCAGATTTTCAAGAACTATAGAAATAACCATGCCACAGTAACGCTTTTTTATTTTGTATTTTTTTTTGTTTGGACTTTGTTATGTCAAGTGCTCTGCCACTGTGGGAAATATAAAAGCTCTGCCGAAAGCATTTAGTCACCATCTTTCCAGGGTTGGTTGGGGATTCTCCATTTCAGAGAAAAGAAGAGTGTTTTACTGTTAAAAAGGTGCTGGATGAGCCTCAAACGCTGTGTTAGTTTTGAAAATTGTCCAGCCAATTCACTATGCAGTGAAAGCATTTGGGTTTGAGATCAAACAATGAATAAAAGGAGAGATGAGGTCAAGTCAGCTTTATTTATTTCCTGACATTTACATCGAGCTATGTGTAGAAATAGATCATCATTTGTATCTGACCACCCAGTTTTTCAAGCGAGCAACAGTAACATTGCTGTTACACAGATGTTTCAGATAATAGCCAGTGATATCCGCTCTCAGTTGAAGGCTTGGAGCATGAAGATCGGAAGTCTTGCTTTTGGGGGGAAAGCAGGCCATAATGTAAATCTCTTAGAAGCATTTCACAAACATTAAGCATAGTTATTACAAATATTTGGACAGCCCTGAAAAAAATAGATCACTGGGGTATTCAGTAAGACACATCCAACTGGTAGGTCAAGGACAACAACAAGAACTGATGACAGAAATATTGTGAGAATAGTGAAGCACAACCCTAAAACAGTCATTAGATTCTACTGTTCAAGTGAGCAGGAATACAGAGGCCATAACAAGAGATGCAAACCATGCACTTAGAATCAGAAAACCAGACTGATGAGCTGCAGAGCTTCTGAAACAAAGGTTTATGGACGGATGAGACCAAGATTAAACTCTACCAAAATGTGGAGAAGGAAAGAATTTGCTCTTTATCCAGAATCATACAACCTCTTCTGTGAAGCACAGTGGGAGAGTCATGGGTTGCATTTGCATGACTGCTTCTGGAACAGGCCCAGTAATCTTTATTAATTATGTAACTCATTGTGGTTGCAGGAGAATGAATTCTGAAGTCAATTACATTTCACACAGAAATATATTCAGACTAATTAGGAAGACCTTTATCATGCAGCAAAACAATGATCCAAAACTCACACATATACTTTCAAATTTTTTCTTCCAATACTTTCGCTCACTTGGAAAGCTGGTTGATAAGATACTATGTTCTATGTAATTTAACTTTGTAATTTAACACCAGGATATAAAAGCTGAAAAGCTAATATTTCTTCTCATCTTCATCAGCAAAAAAAGGAATTAAGCTTGCTCTTCAAATACTTTTGGAGGGTAATTCATTTTAGTCCGATTTTATTGCCCCAATTTTTCAATTTTTCATCTTTTGTGACCCAAGGTCAATCAGTGAGAGCTGTTATGTTAAAATGCTGGCAGGTATTGGAGATACTGGCCTATAGAGTTAATACTTGAATTCATATTTCCTTTCCTTTACTTTATTGGTTTTCTTGCTGTCCCATCTGATATGCTCCTAAAACCCCTGCCTCTTGTCCTCTATTCTGGGTTCTTTTTCTAGTCAAAATTATTTTCTTTCTCTGCTTCTCCCATTCCCAGCTCTTTGTCTGAAGTGTCCTCTTCTGCTCTTGTCTGTCTCTGATTCTATTCATACTCCTTCCTCCCCCACAACTCTGTCTGATCTCACTCCCATAACCCCCCCAACACATACACACACACACACACACACACACACAAACACACTGCCCCCACTGGCTTCTTTTCAAAATGACCAAGCAACACTGCACAGACAAACATTTAGGTTGATTACTAGAGACCAAACTAAAGGCACAATCTAATTACAGCTTCTTTCTTTGTCAGTAAGAAATGTCCTTTCCGATGTATAAACTCACGTTGCTGTGTGTATACACACTCACTGATATCTCTATATGGTCCAGAGTCTGCAGACTGATATCTCTGTTTCTCACAGGTGCACTGTTTCCAGCAAAGCACAAAGATAGTTTTTTTTTTTTTTTTTTTTTATCAGACAAACAAAGTGCAAACTGCACCGGGGACGAAGACGACCCAAATTTCACGAGCTCCCTCGATAAGTAGGCCTTGGGGAGAGAGAAACAGTGCACACGTTCACCAAAACACACAGACAGCTTATGTAAAACTGGAAACACCAGCCACATCTCTAAAGTGATAATTAGAAGCCAACTGCCATCCAGAAATTTGCTCATCCGTGTTAGTGTGCCAGTTCTATAATAATGCGCCATTGATTGCGTTGAGTGGTTGGTGGCTTGAGTATCTCCTCGCAGTCAGAGCAAACAAAGCTGACATGCACTATTGTGAATTCATTCTTTAACCCTTTGAAGTAAATAGTTATCTGATCTCCTTCCCTCCATTTTCCCAAAGTAGACAAACATAATTAGAATGTTTACGTACAATGTTTTATGGTCCAAAGCAAGCCATGTATGTCATTTTTTAAATTTTAGTTTTATTTTTTATTTTTTACAGCTTAGTCATTTTGACACCATCAGAATATTATTTGAATTCCTGTTTCATCATGTCTACCCTGTCTATGCAAATTATTCTGCCAAACGTGACACCTACTTTTCATATACAATATGAACTGAACATTTAGAATCTTTTCTAGAAAGTTATTCATTGAGATACAGCACTTCAACAATATTTAATGGTTTGCATTGAATGAGCCAGATTTTCTTGATTATTTTAATGCTTTGTTGAGGGAATCGTACAGGCTTCCGGAGGGGAAAGGTTTTGGCTCTCATTTTCAGTGCAGTCCATGTACCGGACCAGTTTCAGTTGTTTTTTGTTTGCTAAGCCACACAGTGACCTACTTATGAACCTTTTAAGTGGAAAAAAGTCGTCTAACTTAAGGCATGAAGCAGTGAAGAAACAGGGGCAGACGGTTCCAGAGGATTAGATTTAGAGTCATTGAGCTTCTTTTTCCCAGCAGTCACTGCATGTACAAAATGCATGTTAATGTGTATAAAAAGTGACTTGGGAGGCTGCTCTCTAATCTGTATAAGTGGGAAATGTTTATTTGTAAAGGTAAAGGTGGAGTTTCCTCATAGGCAGGTCCAAGCACATTATAGGTTTCTCCATTGTAGGGTCACATGACAGCTGAGTTACTCATGACAGTAATTCTGAAGGTCAGGTTCTGTGTTTAGCATCAGCTGGGACTATCTTTTACACAGTGTTTGTACACAGAAAACCACAAACAGCAACCTGTCAAGACATTAAGTATGGCAGAAACTCAACAATACACATTGTAATGAGGTTTGGAAATGCGTGGAGTCATTCCAACTGTATTCTTAAATCAAAAAATGTTATACTGATATATTTACTGATATATCTGATACTGAGATGTGTAAATGACTTCATATTTGCTATAATGAGCCTCTTGCAGAAAGCAGTGCTAAAATGCCGGATGGAAAAACTGTCACTCACTCCTTAAGGATGTCTGATTTAGAAAGCTGCAGGGGCCAATATGTTTCCTGACAGCCAGAAACAGCAGTGTTGAATTGCTTTCCCAACTTTGCATGCTCTCTGCAGTAACAACACACCACATAACCTCAGGCTGAACAAGGCTGCTGTAGGGGAAATGGCTAAACGCAATCATGACTGTGATGTTACAACCAAAGAAGCCATTTTTACAGCTTCGTTTCCATTTTGACACTGTTGCAACAAAAATTCTCTTTTTTAAAAATGATTTAACAACCTTTTGGCATATCATGAGGAATGGACCAATAATTAAATATTAGTAATAATAAAATGGCTCAAAATAAATGCAATCTTGTGGCAAATTGTTTATTTTACCTTTTTTTAAGATATATATTTTCCCATCACTCAGAATATATGGAATGATTTAGACTGAGCAGTGAATTATACTTTTTATAGTTTTAACCAAGTTTAAATGCTTACAGACATTTATTTTTCATGATATGATACTTTTTTAGGTAGCAAAGATCTCATATTTTAAATCAAAGATATCATCATCTTTTTCTTATTTCATTGCATCATCATCTTACTTTCTGGACAAAAGAAATGAGGCACTTTCATAATTGTTTTTTTTTAGAATATATTCATTTATTGCTCATAAAAGTCCAATCTTCAGATTAAAAACATTATCTCATTTCAGCCAATCATTTCATATAAGGTCTTTATTCATATTTCTCTTTATAATCAAGCCTCATAATATAAAATGTAATATTTTGTATTCAAGCTTTATTCATAAAACCTTCTGTAGCATCCTAGTATCATTTCCAAATCCCATCTTAGCGGCAATCAGACCCTTTTCTCAGGTTAGACATGCACTGAACACTCTATATGTAACTGACACTATTTCACAAGACAACACAATGCCTATAACAAATAATAATCATGATTTCTGCAGAATTAGATGTAAAATGGCCCGAAAACATGACTTCATTTTCACAGGGAACAACTGCTTCTCGGTTATGGCATTCTGTAAGCCTGCATAGTACAGTGACATAACATTTCTAGTAAAAGCACACAGAAAAACAATGAATATAGTGGCTAAGGGGATTAATATAAGGTGCTCGTTTATGTACTCTGCATTGTGGTTTATTCCAAATGATCACATTGCTGTCTGACATAGTCTAACTTTCTCAGAAAGCAGTTGTTTTATCATAAGCGATTATTTTCTAGCAATTCATTGGGCTAAAGCTAAAGTTTTTAATATACAGGCACACTCCACTTAATATGCAAAATGAGGGAGTTGGAGAAGTCCTGTTGGGCCTGACGTGCTATACTTGTGCTGGGCCATAAAATTAAATAAAAATAAATTAAAAAGGCAAACAAAAATAAATACAATTAAATGAAACAAAAAAAAACAATAAAGAAATAAAGAAAAAAAAAAACATTAAAGAGAAATTGAAACATCGCTTAATTTTGTGATACGAATTTCACTAGAAGTGCATTTGAATGTTATCAGGAAGTGGGAGCACCATTAACAAAGAACAAGTGTGTGTGTGTGTGTGTGTGTGTGTGTGTGTGTGTGTGTGTGTGTGTGTGTGCGTGTTTAGGGGTAGCTGGTAAGGCACTGAACTGGAGCTTATTTGAAGGAGGAACGAACTTTGCGACCTTTGAGAGGCTGCGTGGGTCTGAAGTTGTCCACCATGCAGCAAGGGGCCTCTCCGTCCGCGCTGAACAACAGACTACGGAATTTAGCCATCTAAGAGAAAGACAGAGACAGGGAAATAATGAGAGAGAAAAACAGAGAGAGAGAGAGAGAGAGAGAGAGAGAGAGAGAGGGAGAGAGTTCATTTGTTTCTTTTCCAATGCGCTTGTTTGTAGGAGCTGAGGAGATAAACTGTACCTTGTGTTTTACCCAACGTCTATTTTAGTCAAGTTCATGAATCGACTGTAGCGCTTCTGTGCAGCCAGTAATAAAAAACACGTGCAAATATCAAATGCAACTGTGCAATTCAAACATGCACCTATGCAGTCTAGTAAAAGGAATAGAATTGTTTTTCAGGTTCATCTTCAAACGAGACAATGATGCTTTGCAATAAGAAAAAAAAACTTTTATTTTCATAAAAGAAGCCAATGGGTAGGTGCTGAACCTATGAAAGTTTTATCAGTTTTATTGTGCTGATATTGTGCTTTTCCTCTTCAAAAAATACATTTGCCATGTTTGACACTCTCTCCATACTGAAGGGTTTAGGCTGGAATGGTCCTGCTGAAAGAGTTTGCATGTGTTTCTTGCATGCGAGTCTTGTTAAACCAGTAACTTATCTTGTTCAACTGTCAAACTATGTATATATTTAAAGAGAGAGAGAAAGAAACATATTTATTTCTATAGTACTGTTTTACTGTTTCCTAGGCAAAGCACAGACATTGGTGTATGTTTAATGATTGCACATTGTGTTAAACTCAAAAGTGGAATTAGTTAATAAAGTAATGTTTACACACACCAGAAACACAGTGGAATGCAGGCCTCCTTTCTCATAGCCTCCTGTTTAATGAGTACACATTAACATCCTTAAAGCTAACGCCAAGATCATTTACAATGACGTGGTCACACCCACACGTTTTCCTAAAAGCTGAATGTCACAGACTGTGTGTGAAAGTCAGGTACTTGTAAGCTTCTCTTCTGCAGTTACTGGGCAAGTTTGAATTCTACAAATAAAAATATACAAGTGTACACAGCTTAGTAAAAATAAAAAGGTAAGTCCAAATTTTATTTTAAATCATATGATTAGGATATGAAATTGTCTATCCCTGCAGTACATTTCTAGAAGTAAAGGAGCTCATTTTGTGGAAAGAAAATGACATTACAGTTACATTTTACCATTTTTTGTCATTTCTTTTTTACATAAAAAAAGATCACATAAAAAAAGATGAATTGAAATGACATCATTAGTTATAAATGGCTGATACAAGGAATAACCTAGTGTGAGTGTGTGTGTGTGTGTGTGTGTGTGTGAAACCAAGTGTGGGTGTGACTTAAATGATGACATAAATGGTTTTGCACCATTAGCACCATTAGCATCATGTCAATTTGAGATAATTTAATCTGGCCAACCAGGAGGCCATGAGAAACGGGACCTCCCAGTGCTGATGTAAACTTTGTACACCATTGCAAATTCTGTGTCTCTGTGAGTACATATTTGCTCATTAACTAACTTAACATCTTTAATATCGTGTCAGAGAACAGTTCATATTTCACTCGTAGCAGCAGCACATAGCATGAAACGACATACATACATTAAAAAAAATCCTGAATTTCTATTTTTTATGTATTGTTGAGATTCTCCAATACATGTTGCTGCAGGACAACGTTTTTGGGTCTCATTTTCAGCCCAGCAATCGGGATGAGGTGAATGCAAATGAAAAATACTTTGTATAACAATGTTTGTAGCTGTACAGTTCTGTGCTAAAGTCTAGGCACCCCTGTCAAGTGTTACGTTTTGTTGATTTTCTGCATGAAAATAAGTGCACGTTTTACGCAATGCACTCCTACACATGTCATTGCACAATGGCATATCCTGACAAACCAGCTGTGGGTGTGACCTCATCATTGTAAAAGATACCGCAGATAACTTTCAGGAACCTTAAGATAATGCAATCTCACTAAAAGGAAGACTATGAGAAATGAGACCCCATGCTGATGTAAACTTAGCACATAATGGTATCATTGTGTTTCTGGTTATGAAGAATTTACTGATTAATTACATGCATTCTGTGTACTTATTAACTTATTATCATTCATCTTCTAACACTCAAGTTCCATTTTCTTAATTTCTTAATTTTGGACATTCATGACAGATTATAGTCCAATAATTCTGGTCCAGTCCAAAAGGCATTGGTGGGTGAGAGGCTATGATATGGCCACAATGCACAATGCATCTTTACTATTATTATCATTTCATGAGTAACAGTCGTTTTCTGATAGAACAGAGTACCTGAGCAGGGCTGACACTGATCGGATCCCTCATGACAATCCAGGTGACGCTTTCATTCAGAGGAGGTGTGGTCAGAGAGCCTTCATAAGTCCAGTATTGCAGAGTGGGAGGCAACAGGGACTTAGGATCAAAGCTGGAAAATGTGGTTTGCTTGCCCTGTTGGACAGAGAGAGAGAGAGAGAGAGAGAGAGAGAGAGAGAGAGAGAGAGAGAGAGAGTGAGGGAGAGAGAGGGAAAGAGAGGGAAAGAATGTGTTAATCATATTATACACAAACTAACTGATAAAATGGAAGAAGAAAATGAAAAATGATCACCTTTGATTTGATAGCGTCAAGGGCATCCAAGACTTTCTGCAGTTTTGGATTGGCTGCACCAATCTGACATCCAAAATAGAATAAACAATGTCATGCCCACATTGCATTCATGTGAATCCATAGAATCCTACATTAACAGATATGACCAAATCACTGACCTTCAGAAAAACCCCGACAACAGCCAGACCATCAGGCTGGCTCACAGCCTCGCCAAAGCTTGGGTACTTGGTATTCCAGTGCACCAGGTGAAGCTGGAGAGAAAAGTATTAAAAAAAATGTAACATGCAAAAAAATAAAAGACACGGTACTACAGGACTGTCTAATAGCAAGCGTTGACACCAACACTGATTAGGCTTTCCTTAAAATGATGCCGTTCAGTCCCAACCAATCACAGAGCTGTTTTCTTTATGCAGTGGACACTTTGATCATTAGTGTGTTTAATGTAATGCAGCCCATTCTTAAGTATTTCTAATTCTTCAATCATTTGTACTGTTTTAATATAGACATATTCTGATATGTATTAATGAAATGACAATATTAGTACCGTCCCTATCATGCAGCCATAGTTTACAACATCGTTCAGAGACTTTGTAATTATTAAAGCATTTATTTCAATTCCATTTATAAAAAGCTGATAATAAGCTAATAAGCATCAGAATCATCATCCAAATAGCTGAAATCTGAGTGTAGAGAAATACTCCTTTTGAGCATTAAGAATAAAAGATCCATATTTTCTGTATTTGAAGAGCTGGAATGAAACCTTGCTGTGCTTTGAAGAGACTTTGCTATAAATAGATAATGACGGAATGTTATTTATTCAAATTCATCTATCATTTAATAGTGTCTTCTTGTTTTTTCTACATTTCTAAAATTCTGAATAAAACATCTAAACCTCTCGCCTGGTTAATTTTTCAATCTACAAAGCTTGAGTTATGGCTGAATAAAAATGAAAACAAAATGACTACTTCTAGTGTTATTAGTAGAAACAAAAATGTGAAAAATGGTTTTGAATCCCTCTGAGAAGCCGAAAGCAAAGTATGCTATAATTAGCCTCGCCACCACACCTTCAGTTTTCTGGAGCTTTTTCTGGAGCCGATATAGATCCCTTAATCGAGAACCTTAAACTAAGTGCTCCAGACACATAAAAAGCAGTTCTTGTTAAACACTGCATCTGAGAGTGGAGAGTTATTGAAAGTGACACTGCCTGTCCATGCTGAAATGTTCGCTCCTGTGAACTGATCATTGGATTTTTACCTCACAGGGGAACTTGGTGCCCCCAATAGTGTGCTCAGATCCCCTCTCATCAGAACCACCCCAGTGGAAGTGGAACTGCTTCAGCCTGTATGTTCCAGTCACAGGCCCTCCAATCAGAGCTGCAACACACATACACACACATAACAGTAATGATCAGTGTTCTCAGCCGATACACTACAACCAATGCTATTCCAAAAACTGTTCAAAAACATCTGGGCTTATATAGCAAAGATTATTTTGCATGTTTTAATGTCCCTACTTACACACTCACTCTCACTCACTCATTTTCTTAGCAGCTTGCATGAGTAAGATCACGTGCACTGCTGGAGCCTATCCCAGCAATTACAGGGCAAAAAGCAGGGAAACACCCTGCACAGGATGCCAGTCAGTCACACTTGCCTATTTAGCATGAATTCATTTCCAGCAACTGTACCCTGTATTTGAAGTATTCCTTTAAAGTACTATGGGGAGAGAAATATGGAAATAGGAAGTGACAAAATTCTTCATGTCTCTCAAGAAAAACAGTCATTTGCCTCTCTCCCAACAGTCTGCATACATATTTCCTACAGAGACTCTGCTTCTTTGCAGAGATGTTTCATCCAAATAGTCATGAAAGCCAATGATTAATGGAGCCCAGTGAGGACCAATTAGCATCATTTCATTTGCAGGATGCTCAGTGTTTCCTGTTAGTTTCCTTTCAACATTAGTTCCTTTTTTAGTGTAGGTAGACTGAACATGTCCTCATTCAACCTTAAAAACGTGTTCTCAACCCGCCTCTCTAATTGAAAGTCTGTGGTGAACACCAAACATGCAAGCTCCATTCTTCAAGACATAATAGACCACATTAAGACTAAAGCACACAGAAAGCATAGTTGAAAAGCTGTTGGCTGTAGCCAAGGGAAAGTGTGCAGCTCCTTTGCATCTCTAATTTCAGAAGCAAGAGAAGGAAATAAGAGCAAGCAGTTGCAATAATAAACACTTAGGAAGTGCTAAAGTGCTTGAGGGCACTTCTGTGGAAAAGTGTTCTCAGCCACAACATCAATAAGTCTGCATTTAAGGAAATAATGAATCTTTCGTTCTAAAGAAATGACACAAGAAAATCAAATGTTTCCATCTGGTACTAACACACTGTGGGCTCTTTGATGGTGCCCTCAAAGTTTCTTTAGTCAAGAACCCATCCTTGAATTAATTAAAAAAAACAAGCCCATATATCCCATGACGCTATCTGCGAGCTGTTCCATTGAGATTACATAATACAAAAGATAAGAATCTGGCCAGTTATCAACACTGCATTTATTCTTAAGTTAAAGGTGCATTAGGGGTTAAAGGACTAAGGTTTTTATTTCAAATGGTTAATTTCTCTGTTTTTCTTTCATAATGGAAATGGAACATCTCCTGATGAACATGGCAAGCCACCATCATCACCTTTCACCCACTGTGTACTTGTGGCTGCACCGATTACATTGGTCACTCAATAATGCACCACTGGCATTAGAAAACATAAAGATATCCAACATTATCCAACAAAGATGTCCACCAAAAAGTTTTCAAAATTACTATACTTTGCTGATTTGTTGCATTTAATGTCTAAATCCTCACTACATCCTTTAACTCCATCAGAGGTTTTAATAGCACACAGGTTTCACTTCCCAGTGTACCAGGGACCGTAACCTGCAAAGTTACCAAGTGATTAGTGCACTAACTTGATCTGTCATCGTCATCGGCAAAGTCCACCTGGAACGAATGGCCGTTGTTGAGAATGCCCTTGGAGGTGCTGGGGTCATACTTCAGTTTAAGGGTCCTCAGGGTGGAGTCGAACTGTGCCTGGCTCGGGATGATGTCGATAGGTGACTGCCTTGGCCCGTTGGCAACTGGGAATTTTCCACCCCATGTAGTAGGTCCTGTTAAATAAATGAATAAACAAACAAATATATAAATAAATAATACCATCGCAACCATCAATGATCATTATTATTAGTCCTTGCAGTGCAATTGCCATTATTATTAGTAGTAAAAGAGGTAGCATTTTTTTGCATATTGTTATATTCTTACATTTTTATTTCAGTTATTACATTATTATATGGTGATTAAATAGTAATTATATTATTATTGTACTAATGCAGAACAGTCTTTTTTATATGACACTATTTTAATTACAGTAGTTACTTTTTAGTCCATTTAAAGCATTATAAAGTATCATTTTTATAAAGTTGCCCACCTTAATGAAAGAAAGAAAGAAAGAAAGAAAGAAAGAAAGAAAGAAAGAAAGAAAGAAAGAAAGAAAGAAAGAAAAAGTAGTGCAAGTAGAGCACTTGGGACTGATCTGACCATTTCCATAAATAAGTCTCTTACCATCATGCTCTCCATAACCCCAAGCGTGAGCCATAGTTGCCTTGGGTAGTTCTTATAGTCTTTCAGATGAGAGTCAAGTCACTGAAGATCAGTCCACTGCAAACCTCTTCCTGACAACTGTCAGCCTTTATATAGGTGCTGTGTTATCTCCCATCACTGGGTTTGGCACAGGCTCGGTATCAGTTGACCAAGTGGGTGGTGTTTCAATCGCCACCCACTTGGCACAGCCATGGTTACACGCTCACCACGAGGATGCTGGAGGAAGAGATCTCCCGTCAGCTGGAGGTTAGCAGCTTTGCTGGATGCATGATGTCTCGACCTCTTGAGCCCTTGATCATCGTTGCACCATGACAACGTTCCGTCACGCGCCTGTTTCTTCTACAGGATTTTATTCTGTATTTACAATTTTTTTTTAAAGGCTCGTGCCTGTGCTATTAAAAGGACGGACACTTGTCAGTGCTGATTTCTTTTTCCACCAATTTTACAAGAAGTCCCTCCCTCCTGCTTTGGGAATATCAGTTCTGGCCCCGCCCTCTGTACTGGGATTGGCAGGTTGAGCCCCGCCTCCTGCATTGGAATGAGAAGTTCTGGCCCCGCCTCCTGCACTGGGATTGGCAGGTTGGACCCCGCCTCCTGTATTGGAGTTAGCGGTTATGGCCCCGCTTCCTGCACTGGGATTGGTTAGAGGATCTATCGCCCTACGAGGAGATCCCACCCTCTGCATTGGGGAAGGGTAGTAGTTTAAATGCATAACCTCCAATTTTGAATATTGAACATTAATATTAATGTCCAGTCTTCTGTCAATGTAGTCTTCCAGGATTGGCTACTGTACTGTTGTTCTTGTGCTCTGATTGGGTTTCTGGAATGGTACTGAATAATAGTTCCCAATACTTGTGCCTCTAAACTCAGGACAGGACACAGCCAGACGGTTTTTGCTGCCACGTTGTGGTTGAGATGTGGGACAGCACTCAATTGCTCAATCAGTCATGACATTACTCCCACCTGCCTAATATTTTCTGAAGATGTCTTGTGGGATCCGGCTCTGATAAGCAGTAGTGTTGTGAGGTGGGGACTGGTTTCTCCAGGACATCTCACAGATGCTTGATCAGGTTCAGAACTGGGGGATGGGGAGCACAAGTCAAAACCTTGAAACTCTTGTCCATGTCTTAAAAAATGTCTCAAGTGTTTAATTGCAGCTCATTATCCTGCTAAAGGGACCAGTGCTGGGAATGCTATGGAAACTGCTCCTGTGCCTGCAGGTTTAGCATGTTTCTATAGTATCTGTCGGAGAGGGGGGTGGGGGGTGTTCAAAAGGTTTGCATCCATTAAACCTTTATTTTTAATTTTCTATTATAAAGACATTTAACTAAGTCAAATTTTTAGCATAACAAATATTGTAAAAACACAAAAAACATTTTTACTTTCAGTGCAAGTTGAGGTCAATTTGACCAAATAAATAAATGGAAAAAAAGAGAATATTTTTGACCATTATTGGTCTTCTTGGTCTTGAAGTTTTTTAGAGGACTTGAAGTTGGTCTTGAAGTTTTCTAGAGGACAGACTATGAGTTTACGGTTATTTTCAATACTTATATCAATAAAACAAGGTAAATATCAATATGTCCTGAAAAATTTTTATTTTTAATGAAAGGACAGCATTAAATAGATTTTTATATATATATATATATATATATTAATCCACCCCAATCTCTATAAATGCATTAAATTTTCCAAAAAGAACAGTAATTACAGGTCCAAGCCACTAGGTGGATGTGCAAAACCACTATTCCAAGTTTTTCCTCCCAAAGGCTCTTTAGAATTAGAGGGGAAATGGCATATTTGGCCTAATCACCTATGAGATGATGAAGATTATTTGATGATTTATTTAAAGCAAGAGAAAAAGAAAATGTCTCAGATTAAAGCCCACAACAAAGCAAGAAATCTCATCTGTTTTGTCTTTTTCTGGGATGCAGTACTAATTGCCTGAATGTTCTCCAAGATGCATCAAAAAGCCTAAATATTCCCATAAACTACACAAGAATGTGTTAACTACATGTTTAAAAATGCATGTGCTGAGCTCTGAGTAAAAAAGACCTTTAAGGAATTCATCAAAAGTGGCGCTATTTGTACTTACTTGCCTCAAAGAGCATAAAACAGTGAGCTAACACATGAGCTCACATGCTTCAGTGAATTTGAAAACGAAAACACTTTTACTTCTCTTGAGTACTGTTGCTTATTTGTAAAGCATTCATGCTGTGCATTGTCAGATTATACATGCTCTTATGTCAGGAAACCCCTGAGAAATTAGAGCAATGAGTCATTTCTTGTAACGTTTGACACAGTTGGATACAGAGCTAACAATCTGAGAATGTTCCTCCATACAGGTCCCTCCAGGTTCTCCCAGGTTCTATGTTGTCATTTTTTTAATCTCAACAGCAGCTCAACCCACAGGTTTTCTAAAGGGTTTGGAACCATTTAGGCCATGTCTAAAGCTTGTGGTCTGTGGTCATTGAGCCATTTTTGTGTCCTTTTATTATGCTCCAACCACATTCCACTTTCAGCTTTTCATCAGAGACGCCCACATCCTCATTTAAGACCTCCTGAAATTGCATGGAGACCATGCCGCCATGTCTCAAGGTTATCAAGGATATCAAGTTTCCTTTGCCTTTGCAGGAAACCCAGCTGCAGAAGATCACAGATCTTCCATCAGCACGATTACTGTTATTTTCAGAAAAGCTATACTCAAGCTTATTTTGTTTATTGCCAAAAACATCTTATCTGACTATAGAATTCAGTTTCCAGCAGGATCTATCACTTTCCACACACTAACGTGCAAAGTTAAATGAAAGAAAATATTTGTTGGTATTGTGGTAGTGTTGCTAACTGTAGCTTTTAGAGCTGATGACCCCAAAATGCTATCATCTTCTGTAGATTTTCAACTGTGGAGATGCCTGGAAACTTTTTCTCTTTCCTCTAACCAGCATCCTCACTTTGCAGGGTGAAAATGAAATTGGCACTCTCTTAGGGCCGGTGGCTGGCATGCTACATCTTGTCATGGTAGATGGTGCTCTGCTCTGACTGAGCACACCTGGGCTCATGGGGGCACAGGTGTGCTTCATTGAGGGCTGGCTATTTAAGCCCCAGTGAGTCACAGCAGAGCGTCAGTCATTTACACGGGTTAGCTTCGTTGCAACGTTGGAGTTTGATTTCTTTAAGGTTTGTTTTGTTCACAATGGTTAATAAAGCCCAAACATAATCTTTTATGTCTTAACAGTTAATGCAGGCATTTTCAGGCAATCTGTCATGTCCATTTGATGAATAAATAGGGGAGTTTGTAAAAACAGTGGTACACAGTAGCAGTACATTCATTCATTTACATAATTATTTGGGTACATTTTACTTTCTCAATATTTAAAACATAGCCCCCTCAATTCAGGACACCATATTGTTTGGGACATTTACAGCATTTAGCAGATGTTCTTATCCAGAGCAACTTCCATGTCCTAGTTACAGGGACAGTCCCCCTGGAGCAATTCAGGGTTACGAGTCTTGCTCAGTGGTGGCCTAGTGGTTAGGGCGTCAGGCACATGATCGGAGGATCGGGGGTTTGAACCCCTTCCCAATGGGTTGCCCTGAGGTACCCTTGAGCAAGGTGCCGTCCCCGTCCAGCTCCTCCCTGCGATGGCCTCCCTGTCCAGGGTGCGTCCCTCGCACTGTGTGCGCTGGGTTGGACACCAGCACTCCCCCGTGACCCTGTTTGGGACAAGCGGCAGAAAATGGATGGATGGAGTCTTGCTCAGGGACCCAGAGGTGGATTCGAACCTGGGACCTCTTGAGCCATAGGTCCATAGGCAAGTAGACCGCCAACACCTCACATTGTGAAAAATAGTAAAAATGCAAATTCCAGATGTTAATTTAAAATTGTTTCCATTCCACCATGTAGAAATTTCTACACTTTTTATACATAACATCCCTAATTTCAGGGCACTACAATGTCTGGCACAAAGTAATGGTAGGCATATTAAAGCAGGAACATTTACAACTTAGGGTTAAGGGTTTTGCTCTTGAGCCCAATGATGATAGTGCTGGAGGGGGGATTTGAACCTTCAACCTCTTGGGCTGAAGGCAAGTATCCTACCACTAGACAACCACCACCCCAGCAGTTGCATATCTCTTGCATGCCTTGACAGCTTGTGTCTAAAATTCATAGACTTCACCAGTGATGCTCTGCCAAGGCTCTACTGCAGTCACCTTCAACTCCTGCTTGTTCCAGAGGCTTGTCCCATTAAATTTCTTCTTCAGTATATGGATGATTTGAGCAATTGGATTTAAATCAGGTGACTGGCTTGGTGATTCAAGGATTCTCCTTTATTTAGTTTTTTTTTTTTTAGCTTAGGATCAGGTAATATGTTTCTGGACAACATCAGCAGTTAGTGTGCCAGTCTGCCTGCAGCAGCTACACATGCCCAAGCTGTAACACTCCCACCACCATGTTTAATTGATGAGCTGGTATGCTTTGGATCTTAGGCAGTTCGTTTTCATCTCTACGCTTTCCTCTTTCCATCACTCTGACACAGGTTAATCTTAGTCTCATTTGTCTGTAATACCTTTTTTCAGAATCCTGCTGTCTCTTGTAAGTACCTTTTCACAACCTGTTAACTGGCCATCCTGTTTTTGTGGCTAACTAGTGCTTTGTATCTTGCAGTGTAACCTCTGTATTTCTACCCAAGTCTTCTGCAGATAGTAATTTCTGACAAAGACACACCTGCCACCTGAAGACTGTTTATGATCTCTTGGACAGGCATTTGGGGATTTTTCTGTACCAAAGTGAGGTGCTGTCATCAGCAGTGGAAGTCTTCCTTTGTCTACCAGTCCCTGTATGATTATAGAGCTTCCTCGACTCTCATGTGCACAGCTTATCTCTTTATGTTGAACAATGACAACTACAGACCTTGAATGGTAGAAGCAAGCCTAGGTTTCTTATTTCTGCAGTAATGAAGCAATGAAACACACCTGAGAAATTACAAACACCAGTGAAGCCATATGTCCCAATGTGGATGGCAGTGGTCCAGTGGTAGGGTACTTGCCCGTGGACCTATGGCTTCAGGATTCCAGGTTTGAATCCCACCTCTGGTGTTACCACCACGGGGTCCCTGAGCAAGACCCTTAATCATGATTGCTCCAGGGGGACTGTCCCTCTATTTAGGACATGGAAGTTGCTCTGGATAAGAGTGTCTGCTAAATGCTGTAAATGTCCCAAACATTATGGTGTCCTGAAATGAGGGGCCTATGTTTTAAATATTGAGAAAGTAAAATGTACCCAAATAATTGTAAATTAAAGTCTGGGATGTGTACTTATATACCATATTACTTAAAAAAACAATTCAGATGTACATCTCTTGTTATCTAGTTTAATTTAATTTACTTTTATTGAAGTCTACAAAGATATATTATTACCTATTTCACCCATTTCTACCAAAAGTACCAAAAATGATGGAGCTAAAAGCCCTTCCATTCCAGTAGAGCAACATGTCATTGAGTTTAGGCTCTTAATCAGGACCAATCAGGATGAACCCCAATACACATCAAGATTGGCGAAAAGGAGTAAACCTGCTTCTTTTCTGGCTCAGATGTTCCCAAAGACAACCCCCACCCCCCGCTCCAGCCTGCTTACAGGGAAGGAAAGCAGAGGCTTGAAGAGATGAAAGGTTTCATTTGGGTTGTAGTCGGTGGTGTGATTGGATTTGGATTTGAGGGGGTTGTGCTGTGTGTGAGCTGAGGGGTCTTTTTGACCTCAGATGCTGTTCACTGGAGACTGTGGGATTTTTACATTTTCTTGCCCCCTAATCATGTCTGTGCAGCCTTTTGGGTCTCTTTCATATGGAACAATGTGGCCTGATTGGACACAATGCATCCTACTGATATGATTTGGATACCAAGTGTCTGAACTATCTGGCGGAGATTTCGGTCCGCGGGGGAGAAAGGTCCCATTGCCTTCACAGGAGTAAGGCTGATTACAGTGATCTGACGAAGGCTATATGAATCATATTATACATATTATGTATATTGTGAATATATACTGTGACTCAGAGCAGGAGCAGGAAGTACAATCACATAACTCCCATACTCTCCTCGCTTCACTGGCTTCCTGTTAGGTACAGGGCTGAATACAAGGTCCTCCTCTTAACCTACAAGGCACTTAAAGGTCTTGCCCCAATATACCTAACCAAACTGCTTAATGCCTATACACCTAATCGCCCACTTAGATCCCAGAATAAAGATCTTCTAATTGCCCCTCGCATAAATAAATGTATAGGCGCACAAGCTTTTAGTTACAGGGCCCCTAGATTATGGAATATCTTGCCTGCTTAAGTACGGGATGCCGAATCAGTCTCAGTCTTTAAATCACGGCTGAAGACTTACTTCTTTAGTTTAGCTTACCCGCACCAATCACCATAGTGCACCATTACTAATGTCGCTGGTGCTGCTGTACATGCCATTGCAGTGTATTGTTTCCTTTCTGTGTCTATGACTACTGGATCCTGCTCATTACTGACCCTCCCCATCCCATTTCTTTCCCCACATGTACGGGGGAGCCAGCTGTGGTCATCGCCTGAGTCCAATACTGAACTCCCAACTGGTCAGTGCGGTGCATCTGATGTGATCCTCGTCAAAGGATCCTGGCGGCTCACCGGTACCTGGGGCTGTGCTCGATTTGCCTGGGAAGCAGCTTAAGACTCTGTGCTGATCCTGGGGTTAAACCCGAACTAACTCTTTGTACTGCTAATATACCCAAGGAGGTTGAGTAACCAGTCGACCTTGGACCCTCAGAGGTTTTTGGTTCCTCTCCTCTGTAGTCGTCCGGCTTTAGCTTCTAGCCTTCAGTTTTTAGACCATGCTATAACTTATGTCTTCCAACTATGTAAAGCACCTTGGGGCAACTCTGTTGTGAAAGAAGCTATACAAGAATAAAACTGAATTGAATTTAATTGAATCAGAGCATCAGATATCAGTTTAAATGAAATTTTATATCACACACAGTCCCAAATTACAATGCAGTGTATAATGTGTAACCCCTATACTAATTTTCATCAAAGTGATTCTTTGACCAAAAATCCAATACAGTTGATCTGTCCATAGATCATTCGCTTTCCTCTAAGTCCAACAGCTTGAGTTGTTAAATAATCGCAAATAGCCTTACTGGTTTTTAACACTGTAAAAAAAAACAGGTGATGGACTGGTGTAGAATCAACAACCTGTCTCTGAATGTCGACAAGACTAAAGAGATGGTTGTTAACTTCAGGAGACCACACTGAGACCACGCTTCACTGAATATCAACACCTCACCTGTGGAGATGGCACAGAGCACCAAGTTTCTTGGTGTTCACTTAACAGACAACCTCATGTGGACCCTCAACACCAACTCCATCACAAAGAAAGCCCAGTAGTGTCTCTACTTCCTACGCAGACTGAGGAAAGCCCATCTCCCACCACCCATCCTCACCATCTTCTACAGGGGAACCATAGAGAGTACCCTGAGCAGCTGCATTACTACCTGGTACGGGAACTGCAACGTCTCAGACCACAAGTCCCTACAACAGTTAGGGAGAACAGCTGAGAAGATCATCGGTGTCTCTCTGATGATCTGATGAAATGTTCTGTTCAAGACATTTTCTCCACTCGCTGCATCCACAAAGCAACCAGCATTGTGGATGATCCTTCTCACCCGTCCCACACTCTCTTCTCCCTCCTCCCATCCGGGATAAGATTCAGCACACGGGCCTCCACTTCCAGGATGAGAAACAGTTCTTCCCCCTGGCCATCAGACTTTTGAAAGTGAAAGTGAAAGTGAACATGACAACCCTTGTCATTGCAAGGTCACAGCACAGTACATGTGAACCACAACAAAATTGGACCTCTGCATTTAACCCATGCACACAAACACCATGCAGCAGTGGGCAGCTATTGAAAGCACCCGGGGAGCAGTGACAGGGATGGTACCTTGCTCAAGGGTACCTCAGGGCAACCTACTGGTAAGGGAATTGAACCCACAATCTTCTGATGCAGGGCCAACTCCCTAACCACTAGGCCACCGCTGCCCCCAAAAAATCTGTCCTCTGCATTTAACCCATACACACACGTGCAGCAGTGGGCAGCTATTGAAAGCACCCGGGGAGCAGTGACGGGGACAGTACCTTGCTCAACAGTACCTCAGGGCAACCCAGGGGATCGAACCCACAATCTTGCGATCTGGGAACCAACTCCCTAACCACTAGGCCACCACTGCCCCTTTTGAACTGATAATCACATTACCACTGCAATACTTATTACTTATTATTTATTTTTTGCACTGGCACTTTAACCACAACATAGCTGCTCCATCAGACTGCCAACAACATGGGCTGCTTTGTTCTGTAACACTGCAGCTATCCATCCGATGAATGTACTGAATGTACCATCTGTTGTTCTGTCTGTTGTTGTCTGCACTTGTCTGTTTCTCTTGCCTTGTGTCTTATGTAGTGTCTTATGTCATCTTATGTGTAGCACCAGGGTCCTGGAGGAACGTTATTTAATTTCACTATGTACTGTGTATGTGGCTGAAATGAAAATAAAAACCTACTTGACTTTTTTTTTTTACCTTTTTAAGGATAATTATGTCAAAAACTAACAGAAACCACTTCTATTTTGCTAATCACTCTGAGGCAAGAGCATTATGATTTTGATATGTAGCTTACACTTTATTAAGTATACTCATACAGAAGTAAAAGTTCCATTACTTATTAGTCCCATTAGCCTTGTCTCTCCCATGCAAAACTTCAAAGAATGCTTTGAACACCAAGTATGTCATGGCTCCGTTTGCAGTACAGGGACCGTTATATAAGTTTGCTTTTTGACTGAACCATCACCGCTTTTTACTATTAAAGGAGAATTCCAACATTTTTCCCAAAGTTCATATATGTTGATGAACTATCAGGTCTTCAGGAAGCTCAGTCATCATTGTATTCATACCCATCCCATTTAAAGGTCTTCCTGTGATAAAGCATGTAAAATCATATTACCACCAATGAGAACTGTAGCTGTTTATTTCAGGAGAGTTTTTAAAATCAGGAATTAAAGCATTTAAAATGACAATGTTTTTTTGGCCAATTTGCACCACAGTGCCTTGCAAAAGTATTCACTCCCCCCCTTGGAATTTTTCATGTTTTGTTGCAGCAATCTTCAAGTCTGACCACAGATTCTCAATTCTATTGAGGTCTGGACTTTGACTAGGCCATTCTAAAACATTAAATGTTTCCCCTTTAACCACTGGAGTGTTGCTGTCCTGCTGGAAGGTGAACCTCTGTCCCAGTCTCAAATCACAGGCAGAGTGACGGAGGTTTTGCTCAAGAATATCCCTGTATTTAGCACCATCCATCTTTCCCTCGACTCAAACCAGTTTCCCAGTCCCTGCTGCTGAAAAACATCCCCACAGCATGATGCTGCCACCACCATGTTTTACTGTGGCGATGGTGTTCTGGGAGTGATGGGATTGCGCCAGACATAGTATTTTCCTTGGTGGCTGAAAAGTTCAGTTTTAGTCTCATCTGACCAGAGCACCTTCCTCCATTGGGGAGTCGCCCACATGCCTTTTGGCAAACTCAAAACATGCCTTCTTATTTTTAATGTTAAGTAATGGCTTTTTTTCTGGCCACTCTTCCATAAAGCCCAGCTTTATGGAGTGCATGGCTTATTGTGGTCCTATGGACAGATACTCCAGTCTCTGCTGTGGAACTCTCTGATTAATGCCCTCCTTGCCCGGTCTGTGAGTTTTGGTGGGTGGCCCTCTCTTGGCAGGTTTGTTGTGGTACCATGTTCTTTCCATTTGAAGATGATGGATTTGATGGTGCTCCGGGGGATCATCAAAGATTTGGATATTTTTTTATAACCCATCCTGACTTGTACTTCTCAACAATTTTGTCCCTGATTTGTTTGGAGAGCTCCTTGGTCTTCATGGTGTGATGCCTCTTGCTTAGTGGTGTTGCAGCCTCTGGGGCCTTTCAGAAAAGGTGTGTTTATGCTGACAGATCATGTGACACTTCACTGGACTTCATTTCACTAAATATGTGAAGGCAGGACTTCTTAGGAGCTTCATGGCAATGCGGTGAATACATACACACATGCCAAGTTTATTTTTTATTATTTTTTATACTTCACAACCTATTTTGTGCAGATCCATCACATAAAATAAGAATAAGAAACATTTAAATTACAGGTTGGAATGTAACAAATTGGTAAAAAGCCAAAGGGGGAGTGAATACTTTTGCAAAGCGCTGTATGTTGCCTTACCATAAATGTCCTCTCCTCTGATGAAACACTGCTGTGCACTTTGCACACACATTTCAGAGCTTTAGCATGACTGGAAGAGTGGTACCTTTCTATATATAGCACAGAGCATTTCCTAATGTCCTTTGCATTTTAAAACATTAATAATTTATGATTGCTATAAATGCATGGGGTAAAAACACATGTACAGTTAAAATGTGCGCACAATAAAAGGCAAGAGGCAGAGGGCTGCAGCCAGTTGATTTAATGAAGGCTGACAGCTGTGCAATCACCTGCAGTATGTACAGGATTTCCTTACCTGGTGATGCTTTAGGTGATGTGGTTACTTTGTACATTAGGCACTGTATTCCATCTCATATACACAGAGTTTCTGTTTTTAGCTACATAGGTTATCTCAGGTTATCTGAAAGACCTTACCATATAGGTGGATGTTGAAGGTTTCCAGCAAAGGCCATGGCTGTTTAGTTTTTGAGCCCTTATTTACCCCTGGCATTTTCAAACACTATGTACACTCATTGGCCAATTCATGAGAAATCCCTCCCTTTTAGTTCTTTGCTGATGTACAGTTTGGGAGTATAGCCTCACTGGAGGACACTATTTTTTCCATCCTGTCTCCATTTATCAGCTGTCAGCTTAAGCCACCAAAATGTCAATCTCACATATCTGGTGAAGGGGTTGTCTTTTAATATAACAAATTAAACCTATATTGTAGGTATTTTTTGATAAAATGTTCAGTCAATGTAAGTACAAGGTAGATCTAAGAAATCAACAATGAACCTTTAGTAGTTCATACATACATTTTTTTCAAATTATTTATCTCATTATTCCCTCCACATCAAGTTTAATTCATTCACTAACAACTAACCACCGCCATCTTTTCAAACATCACTGAAGAAGAAATCTAAGCTTGGGGAAGGATTCGAAATATTAATTCTGTTAATGTTCATGTTCAACATGGCCCCCAGTGATGGAGGGAAGAATCCTGCCATATAGAATGCCATATAGAATGAGGACGTGAATGGCATGGGATTGAACTGACTATCTCTCGGGAGAAGTACAGAACAAAAGTTAAATGAGCATAGCATCCAATGTTAGATGGTGCATGTAGTAACCATGTTGTCATTTCCTCTGGCCACAGTGACACCAGGTAAGGAGATGCATATGTGTGTGAGCGAGTGTTTGTAGGAAGTTCAAGAGGAGCTGTCACCTCTTATTAAAATCAGAGCTGAACCAGCTGCAGGTTTCTGCCTGTGCGCAGTCACCCACAGTGAAGCCGGCCAGATCCTGGAGCTGAAAACACCAGGACATTGGTGAACTCTGCTGCCCAACTATCTGTCTTCTGTATAAATTAAATAGATTGTAAAAAAAAAATCCAATTTACACACTTTTCCACTTTCCCCTATTCAGCTGGGACAAATTTCAGGCTTTAAGATGTCAGCTTCTATTGTTCTTCTGTTTCTTACATAAATAAGAATATGCCATTTAGTCTCTGAAAGAACAAAAGCAAATTTATTTGGAATTATTTAACTGGATGTGAACAGAGGCAAAGTAGTGATGATTTACCCAACTTGGTGGTAGTAATACATAGTTACATTTGACTTAATCATGGCAAGTATAAATTAAAGATATATATATATATATATATATATATATATATATATATATATATATATATATATATATATGTATATATATATATACCATAATAATTTATTATGTTGTTATAGACTTTGTAGCCTGTTTAATCTGCATAATTCATAAGGCCTCATCTATTCAAGGTCAAAGGTCTGGATGTGAGACCGTTTTCTTCTTCAGTGACACTGATGTGGAACTGACTTGGTGTAATGTGTTATGGTACTTTTTTACATGTTCATTTCAGCCAAACATGATAGAAGAGATTTTCAGAGAATTGTCTGGATTATTTTATAGTGTTTTTGTTCAAAGGCCATGTTTTTACAGACACCCTGAAGCTGTAGCCAGTCTAAAGCCAAACAATGTAATCTAATTGTAAATCTGAGACTAGTTCTACTGTTCTCCCTCTATTCACTCCCAACCTCTTTTTGTTGCCCAGTGCTCAGTGTTACCAGTTTCTCAAAGTGAAAGTGGGGTTCAGAGTTATTGAACAAGGGCTCTACTGTTGCCACTGGAAACAATGCACTGGTGGATCTAACCAAAGTATTAAGGGCATTTCTGGGTATCATCATGAAATGAGAACTCACAACATATGAAATGAAAAGCTTAACAATGGAAAACTGATTTATTAAGATCCAACATACAAAGTTTAGTTAACTAACGAGTAATCAATGCTCGTACCTCACCACTGAGCATTGTGCAAACTATATGACTAGTCGTAACTTAGCTTAAGCTGTGTATGTAGTTTCTGACATACTGTCTGATAAAACTTGGATGCTGCATTGTTAAAAACTGTAGAAACAGCCACACTGAAGCTGATATTTTGTCTTTACTTTTTACCAAATAACATATAAGAGTTATTTAATACATTCGTAGTGAAACTGAGGCAGACGTCAGATACATGTTTTGGGTTTGAATCCCAGACCAGCAGGTTGCCCTGAAATACCCCTGAGCAAGGTACTGTTCTCATCACTGCTTCCCGGGTGCTGGATATGGCTGACCACTGCTGCACGGTGTATATGAAACTGTTAAATGCAAAGGATGCACTTTGTTGTGATTCATTCTGTGCTGTGCTGTGTTAGTTCATTTTCACTTTCATTTCATGTTTTGGCTGAACAGTTACATATGGGGTAAAAGGAAAATTGTACTTTATTTTTTTATGCCAATTATTGCTGTGAAATGACAAATACCAATTTATTATGATTATTGTTTGTTTTTTGTTTTTTTAGGTACATGAGTATAATTCAGTATTTACTAGTATGAATGATATGAAGCTGTGTTTTGCTCTGTCAGGTCATTTAACTTCATTTGCAGGGCCAGGGAAAAGTGATGGAGACAAAGATCTCTCAATGTGTTAAACTTCATCTGGGGAAAGTAATGACTTCCCTTTGGATTTATGAAGAAGAACAATAAGTATCGACTGTGTGCTTTCAAAACCGAGCCAGCACATTCATATATCAATGGGCCTGATCATCAATCAACAGCTAAAGAAGATTAATTCATAATTTTGCTTTTCCTCCCTTGTTAAACTGAGCCATATATGCAACGTAAGTCTACTTGGCATGGCCTAAAACCTGGCAAGGATTTTACATGCTGCCCTGTTGAGGTTTCTTTGTGTAAGAATGAGATTATCCCACAGTGGTGACATTTCATCCACGCATGGAAATTTTCATTATATAAAATTATGGCAGTGAAGCTCTCCTCTCCTTTAGTGAGGGGTTCTTTTAAAGGAAACAAAATTCCTCATGCTTCAAAAGCAAAATGTTTCGCAGAGCTAGATTAGTTTTACCTGCATGCTTCTATATTTTAAAGACCACAGGAAATGATTGACTATCTTAATTCAGTGCAGCTCTGCAGAATATGTATATTGTCTTAGTGTGTGATTTGAAATTTTTGCCTGGGACCTTAAAATTCAGCCTAAGTGTGGGAATTTGGGAAAGCCATGTTTATTCTGAGACCCACAATTAGGTACGGGTTGATGCTTTATAGTCCCAACCTTGGTTCTAAACCCTTTTAAGGGGCAGGTGTGGCCTAGTGGTTAGGGAGTTGCCCCTGCATCGGAAGATTGTAGGTTCAATTCTCTCACCAGTAGGTTGCCCTGAGGTACCCTTATGCAAGGTACCGTCCCCGTCACTGCTCCCCGGGCGCTTTCAATAGCTGCCCACTACTGCACAGTGTTTGCATGGGTTAAATGCAGAGGTCCAATTTCATTGTGGTTCACTGTGTGCTGTGCTGTGACCTTGCAATGATGAGGGTTGTCACTTTCACTTTCACTTTTGACCCCAAGACAGCTGATCCAGCAAATTAGCTAATTACCAAGCTATTCCTGAAAAAAGTTGTGCAATGCTCAAATTTGCAAAGAGACTTTGATCCCCAAGTTTGGAAACCTGTACTACAGTGTCAAATAGACACCATATGGATAGTGCTTTTTTACAACCCATCATTCTGCTTAGGTCTTAAGGCTCATTGATGACTTATTCATGATAGCAATGTTTTCTTCCTCTTTTACCTTCAGCTGGTTTAAATGTAATTGTCTTCATATTGGAAGAACCTCAGAAAACACCAGGGCCAAAGTATTTCTTTGTGCCATAATATCTGAAGATCCTCTCAAGCCTTCATCCATGCTTGTTCTGCAAAGTGTTCCTTTGTGCCGTATACCTTGACTGATGGACCCTTTGTTAATAATTAATCCAAGCCACTTTTACATCTTCACCATCAAGGGGTAAAGTTAGAAGCTTTCTGTTGAATCATTTAAGGATTTTTTACCCATTCCGATCTTGTTGGTGGAAGATTTAATTCAGTTCAGTGTGCATTGCTGTTTTTACAGTTAGGAACCAAGATCCCATTTAAGAATCCAAGTTATTACATGCCATTGCTGCATCACCACTACCACTGGTGTGTTGAGAAAGCAGTGATAAGCAGATGTTTCAAATGCACATGCTCTTGACTAGGGTAGCCTCAGTGTGATAATGAACTGAACATGCATAATGCATGAACAACTTTGCATAAACTAAATCTCTAATGCTTTTTTTTAGTAGCTGCTTGCATATTGTGATTAACTTGTACAGGCAATCTAATATAGCAGACTAGATCATACCATATATAATACACACTCTCAGTCCAAATCTAATGTCCTGTAACATTTCGTTCTATATAAACAGCTTTGATCACCAGTTCTTTGGGAAGAGAAATGTGTTTGGTCATAATGACATCCTGAACATAAGTGTTCACTTGGTGCTTTGTCCCTTAGAGGGCTTATTTAACACATATAACTTGTGCTATAGTAATAAAAAAGAGCCTAAAGTTGGCATCAAGGATTCTGATTGGTTCATAATATCAGCATTACTGAATTCATTATAGTCAATATACTTCCATCCAGCATGAACCAGCATATTTAAACACACTCACTCAATTTCATGGCTGCTTTACCAAATTAGGGTCATGGGGGGTGCTGGAGCCTATCCCAGCTCTCACAGGGAGAAAGGCAGGGAAACACCCTGGACAGGCAGCAGTGGCATAGTCTTTAGGGAGTTGGCCCCGCATTGGAAGATTGTGGGTTTGATTCCCTCACAAGTAGGTTGCCCTGAGGTACTCCTGAGCAAGGTACTGTTCCCGTCACTGCTCCCCGGGCGCTTTCAATAGCTGCCCATTGCTGCACGGTATTTGTGTGCATGGGTTAAAAGCAGAGGTCCAATTTCGTTGTGGTTCACGCTTGCTGTGCTGTGACCTTGCAATGACAATGGTTTTCACTTTCACTTTTTCAGGTTGCTAGTCCCTTGCAGGGCAGACACACAGACAAACATACTCACACACACGGGCAATTTAGCATCTCCAATCCACCTGACATGCATGTCTTTGGACATTGGGAGGAAACCAAAGCTCCTGGATGAAAACCCACGCAGAATTGAGTAGACTCCACACGGACTATACAGCACTATACAGAACTGACAAGCAAATACACACACACACTCACACACACACACACACACAATACTGTGCTAAAATTTTAGGCAGGTGTGAAAAAATGCTGTAAACAAAGAATGCTTTCAGAAATATAAATAATGATTGTTTTTTTTTATCAATTTACAAAATGCAAAGTGAGCGAACAAAAGAAAAATCTAAATCAAATCAATATTTGGTGTCACTACCTTTTACCTTCAAACCAGCATCAGTTCTTCTAGGTACACTTGCACAAAATCAGGGATTCTGTAGGATTATAATCGGTGTCTGATCAACCAGTTTTACCAAACAGGTACTGATGATCATCAATGTCACACGGAGGTTGAAACACAGTCATGTTTGGAACAACCGACCGGCCGAGTTCCTTCAAAAACTGTGTGCAAGTGTACCTAGAAGAACTGATGCTGTTTTGAAAGCAAAGGGTGGCCACACCAAATATTGATTTGATTTAGATTTCTCTTTTGTTCATTCACTGCATTTTGTTGATTGATGAAAATAAATGATCAGCACTTCCATTTCTGAAAGCGTTCTTTGTTTACTGCATTTTTTCACACCTGCCTAAAACTTTTCACAGCACTGTATATGATTTATAAACTAATAATATAGCGAAAAGGTAATACAATGACATTTTCTAATATATATCCTAACATATACATTACTGTATTACTAAAAATGCATCCAAAATAAATGGATGTCATGACGTCAGAGTTGGATACTACTCACCCTCCACGTCCCTCCGTTCCATTCTGATCCAGTCCGGCTTTTCCCAGCAGCCCTGTTCTGTAGCTGCAGCAGCAGAGCCGCACGCAGGTGTGTGTGTGTGTGTGCGTGTGTATATGTGTGTGAGCGTGAGGGGGGGAAGCGCACGGCTTTTTGTAGCACCAGCCAGCCTCCTTCATTCATCTCATCGACACATCTTCCCTCTCAACTGCTCCGCATCTGAGGATTATGAATTTGGATTAATAAAGCGCGTGAGGTAAGCATTCCTTCTGACTTTATTTATCTGGCGTCTCGTGCAAATTGCGCTTAATTGCTGAGGCGCGTGCGTTTGTTGATGGAGGGTGATGATGATGGGGGAGTGCAGTGTGGCTGTCAGTCAGTCACTGATAAAGGCTCGATATTTACATATCAGAAATGGCTTTAGACTTAAAAGACTTACATGATGTAATGTACTGCACGTGTCATTCAGCCTCATTAATTGAACAAAGAGGGGGACGTGCTTTTATCTTCATGATCAAACAGTGTTCATTGATCCGTCACTTCATTGCTCCTTGCATCTCAAGAAAATGTTAAGTGTGGATGAAAAAGTGTGTTTACTCCTTAATGCCAAGTGAGTACTATTAGTTCCTAAAGGCTCCATTGATGTTAAACACACCTCCTCATGTGGATATGGTGCCTGAAATCTCTCCCTCTTTGCTGTCTGGTGTCATCTATCTCACCAACATCGACCTGTTCAAGTTGTTGCACATGAGTTCCTACTAACTAGTCTTGGCAAAAGTGCAGAGATCAGACTTTTTGAAAGGCATAAGACTTGATGGCTTATTTTTTTAAGAATCTGAGGTCTACCCCGTGACACCCCCCCCCCCCCCCTTTTCAATCCAGTTGATTGAATCAGAATCACCTTAATTGCTTTCACTCTGTGATACAGCTCCTTTTATTGACTCTTCATCCTACCACCATGGAATGCCCCCTCAGCCTTCACCCTGTTATTCTCTTTCTAGTCAGCATTCCTTTAAAACTCTTCATTTATTGATTTATTTGTAGTCCATGTAATTTCACCTCTCAGTATTACTTGTTCATCTGGTCTAATGGCTCTGTTTTCTGAGCTTCAAGAGAAAGTTGTGACCAGGATTCCCTTCTATGAAACATTAAAGCTCTTAGTAGTGGATTTCATGGTGCATCAGAGTGAGGGGTCTTTTAAGAAAAGGATGCTTTTACAGCATCTGTAATGATCCCTGAAATCTAGACAGAAGTGCGATTGAGGGTAGCTTTAGTGGAAAGCAATCTCTGAAGCGTAGTCAGTGAAGTGTCCTTTATATCGTAGCTTGGTGACGTTTGGGGAGAGATGAAGGGAGGTGGACTGCCAAGCTTGGATGCGTAATCAGATTCATTAGAGCAGAGAAAGCCCAGTGTGTCAAGTGCACTGGAGCTTTTTGGTTTCTTTATTTATCGTTACAGTGTACTCACTGTGTAACTCCTTGTACTGAATCATAGTGTCCCAATGTGTAGTTCCTGCTCCTATGCTTTGTTATAGAGAGAGAAAGAGACAGAGATGGAGGTTTCTATGGGGTGCTTTCTAGTTCCTTTCTTCCCCAACAGACTTTTTTTGATGTTGGAATTAAGGAAGCATGAGCCTCAGAATCGCATGATTTAAACATGAGTCATGAAAACTGATATGAAATTCATGAGCTGATACTAAAACGATGAGCCTGAAGACATGGATATCTCACATAGAAATGCACTGATAACTCATCTATGCCGGTAATATTTACCACACACTACAGTAAAAATTAGTGATGCCTCCACTTGAATAGATTGTATTCAGTTTGCGGTGATAGACATAACTGTGCTAATGTGATAAACGCTGTATGGATCAAAGTATCTGGTCATTAAAGCTGCATTATGTTTTATGACACTACATTCTAAATCCATAAGAATCAATATGCAGTTGACCCCACCCCCTTTTTTTTCAGCTGTAACAGCTTCCACTCTTCTAGGAAGGATATCCACAAAATTTTGGAGTGAGTTTTTGGGAACTTTCAACCATGTTTTAAAAAGAGGGTAATTTTTTCAGAAAACTGTTCTCATTAAATAGGACGAATAAAATTGTACAAAATATTTTTGGACACTGAAACCTGCGAATCCAATTCCATGAAGTGCAGTTTTTCTATGCTGGGGTAAATGGCAGGGGAGGTTCGGAATAGTTTTTGAGCGATTGAAGCATTGGTGATTATACCTTTGATTCAGTTTTGAGTTTTGATTCTGACTTTGTTGTATTGCGGGGAAGAAATCAGCAGTGGGCAATATGGCAAGAATGTAATATGAAACATTTTTTGAATCAAGCCTTTTTTACGATACACAATATTTCATTGTATTGTTTTTCCTGACAGCAGAAAAATGTCAGTGAAGAAGAAAGCACCAGCAGTACCACTTAACTTGACTTAACCTTCATCAACATTTACACACTGTAGTGTGTCAGTTAAACAGGACTAGTTCTGCTCCCTTAGCAGTGAAGCCTGAAGCTGGGGATTAATCCTATTACTGATGATAGGCTTAGGAATGAAAATTACAACAGTAATTCATCACAACAATCATATATATCTAAATATAGTGCAATCTTATAATACATTTCACAGATTTAGTGCAAAGTTGGCATTCTAAAACATGCCAGTTCTTGAAAGGATTATTTCAATTGAACAGTTCTTTTCTTTTTTTTTTCTTTAAGAAATGTTTGGCACATTTAAGACAAGCCAGTTATGTGCATTGTTAGGCTTGGGTCATTTATGACATGATCGCCTGACTGCCTGCAATTATTGGAGATAAATACAGTTCCTTTCCACAGTTCTTCCTCTTCACATTGATATGCTTATGTCATAATAAACAGAAAATGAACTGGGCTTTTTTTAATATGTTATATTGAGGCAAATGAACTTAAATCAAAAAAGAAATCATTTATTGAGCTCCAAATGCACTAAATAAAAAATGGTTTCAATACTGGATTTAAATGCACAAATCAGGTTATGAAAAGTTTTCTTTGCATCAGTGGATGCTGGAGGAGACCCAATTTATGAATGCTTGTTGCTGCAAGTAAGTAGTTTGGGGTTCCATTTACTGTGGGTGAAAAGTCAGTATTGGGTGTGAGGCTGGTGTGGGTGAGGTTCCTCCAACTCAGGGGGCATACTGGTTACTATTTCATACTGGAAACTTAGAAATCCAATTTTCCAGTTCAGCTGGAAAGCACCATTAGTTTCATTCCATGGAATGTAATATAAACTGTAGAACAATACTGCTATCCTACTATTGATTGCCTAATTCCCAATATGGCAGCTTTTTATAATCTTTAAATGTTTCATTAGAAAGTTCAGTTCAGTGATTTGAAGGCTAAAAGGGTCAACAGTGCAACATAATGTCGTGGATGAGAGCAACTGTTCAACTCAGCAAGAATGAAAGAAGAAAGAAAGGCTTGTTGTCTAAGATGATAAGTACAAGCAACAGTATTGCACATGAAGTTCTTTCACATGTAAAGGTTTTGGCTTTTAATGTGTCTGTTAAAATTTTTCTGTTACAATTCTTAATCTGACACTTTAAAGTCGACCAACCTTGAAGAGCCAAAAAGGAGAAAATCAAACGTTCTGCATTGCAGCTGTGCATAAAGAAGAAGAGTACAGTTTAAACAGGTTTACAACCTCTGTTTTCATATTTATTAACATGTTGATGTTGCCGCAGATAAACATGTCATTTCTATGTAGTTTAATATTATTATTATTATTACTAATATTGCGTATCAGAATATTGCGTATTCTGATCTGGGGTCAGTATCAGTTCTACCTTGGCTCAAATGTCCTGGTTTTGACAGGCCTATGCAACTTATTTGCTGCAAAGCTGCGGTGGTTACATTTAGACCTCAATAAAGCTCAGATCATATATATGGTCATTCGGACAGATTGCAGTATGCCACAGGAAGTGCAAGGGGCGATATGACTAATTTAATCGTTTCATCACTCAATCAGACACGAAATTATTTAACTTTCAATGGGAAAGAGATCCATAATGCTTTAGATTAGTTTATGCTGATTTTTGAAATAATAAGTAGTGGCAGCCCTACTGTACAGTTCTCATCTACTTTATTTCATCCTAATTTTTTTTTTTTTCTGGGCTGTATTAGAAAGAAAAAGAGAAGCCAGTGTGCTTTGAGCTCTGTCCCTGCCCAGCACCAGATGAGTGGGCATAGGTTGAGCGCGGCTTTATTTGGAAATAGGGATGAAGTAATCTTATTAGTAAGTGTTCCGTAAAGCTCAATTAAAGACAATAATCAGTTTAAAATAATATGCCTGAGGGCATCCCGTGTCTTCCGACTGTGACTTGTAGTAAAGTCCCTCTCCTTTTTTGTAAAAGCTCCTTTGAAGTTCACAGCTCAGACCCAAAATCCATTAAAAAAGTATTTAGTCATGCAAATATGGAAGGTGGGATGGCGGAGGACAGAGCCAAGTGCACGTATGTGACGGCACAATGCGTCAAACCGATCACTTTAATGCTCTCTGACTTTCGATTTGATCAGCTCCTTTCACATGACTCAGCTGAGCTGACACACTTTCATAGCACATTACCGTCACATGGACTGGAGAGGCTCCTTGCTTTCTCGTCTTACGACCTCATCAGAGTGCATTAAACACGCCGTAATCTCCAACTACATGCTTAATACTAAGATACTGGTGGGCTCGTTCAGATTTATCAGGTTCATCAACTGCTGAACAAAATCTTATAGGCCAAACACATGAATTTTATTTAATTCAATTCAGTTTACTATGTAAACCATTCAAGCTTCATAACATATCATTCACTTCAGAAAAATATATTCAAATATACATCACTCTATGCAGCAAACAGCAGTTTAACCCTGCCCAAATATCTGATGTTAGAAATGGGAACGTGGGGTGCTTTTGAATCAGGTACAGTTCAGGTCCAGCAGGGTGGAAGTTCAGTACAGTTTCTTCTCTTAACACAGCAAATATTTCTGGTAAATGGTGAGTTATGAAAGTTATTAATTGTCCCACCTTGTTGGGGGACGGTGCCTTGTCCAGGGGTAACTTGTTACCCCTACTTATTCAGTATTTTGTATCTTTTGCTGGTGGGGGAAAAATGGGGATTTTTTAGGTTAAGGCTGTAAAAGACATTGATATTGTCACACTGTAGTGTTGCAGACTGGACGCCAGCGCAGGGCCGAGAGCTTCGTACTGAACTTTAATGATGTATAACGTGCACAGAACTCAAAGCTAAACATAACAAACATAACAAGTGTAAAACATAACAAAGAATCTCACAGTGCGCACACAGGGCGCCCTCTACTGGCGCAGGATCGTTACAGTACCCCTCCCCAAAGGCGCCTACTCCGGGACGCCAGACCCTGCTTCATCCGAAGCAGGATCCCCCCCGAAAGGAGAGGGGCAACACAAGCGTTAAACAAAAGTCCTAACAAAGTCCAAACGAACGCTCCGCTCTCACCGCGGTCTTCCTGGCGGGACGGCCCCTCGAAACCCCGCCTCCTCTGGCGGACTTGGACCTTGTCCCTCAGACCCCGCCTCCTCCGGCGGACTTGGCCCTTGTCCCTCAAGCCCCGCCTCCTCCGGCAGACTTGGCCCTTGTCCCTCAAGCCCCGCCTCCTCCGGCGGACTTGGACCTCGTCCCTCAAGCCCCGCCTCCTCCGCGGTGATGGCGGATGTCCCTTATGTCCCGCCTTGTGCTGACAAGTGAGCCGGCATCGCAGCTCCACTTCTCCAGGGGCTACCGCGGGGGCCGGCTCCGCAGCCATGCCTTCCTGGTTGCTGGAGCTGGAACAGGCTCAATGTCGGCCAATCCCGGGAGAGGAGCGGACACCGCTCAACCCCTTTCCCCCAGCCTCCAGCACTCGGAAGGTCCGGTGGTCCTTCACGGACATCCCCACGGAGCTCTCGGCTCGCGACATCCATTTATGGCGACTGGTCATTTCTGTCACGCTGTAGTGTTGTAGACTGGATGCCAACGCAGGGCCGAGAGCTTCGTACTGAACTTTAATGACATATAACGTGCACAGAACTCAAAGCTAAACATAACAAACGTAACAGGTGTAAAACATAACAAAGAATCTCACAGTGCGCACACAGAATGACCAGCGCCCTGCTTTGATTCACCGGGGCTTATAATGCCAGCCCCCGATGGGGCACACCTGGCACCCAATGCCCAGGTGTGCACAATCAGAGCAGGGAGCCCTCTACTGGCGCCGGATCGTTACAGATATTTATCATTATTCTGAAAAATGACCATTATAGTACGTTTGAAAATAATTTTCAGCTTAAAAATATATTATATTATATCATATTATATTATATTGTATTATATTATATATTAAATACATGCACACATGCACTATAATGATGAACTATATTCTCCAGAATTCACTTCTGGGAAAGCTTTTTTTTAACTTAATCTTTTTTTCAAAGTAAATGCATGCCATCGCTATTGGTCCACTTTGCCCAGTGTGCAGGAAAGTTGACAGTGTTAAATTATATAAAGAAAAAGAAGGTTTAGTTTTAACACCATCAACCAAAAATCATAAAATTGATTAAACGGAAACAATGTGAATGTACTTATATTGAACTTACTCATATGTGGTTTGGTGATTATTTTTAAACAAATACCCTGCCGCTGAAAGCCGATTGCTGTTATCATGATAGCAAATGTTCATATTGTCTCATCCCTTAATAAAGACGTCTGTTGCAGAGTATTAAACAGACCCAAGAGACAATCCTCTTATGTCTTCTTTGTTAATACACTCAAATTAAAAGCTCTGCTTTGCTGAATCTGTCAAGAAATTAACGTCAAATTATGTCAAAGTCTAATTCTCTTTTAATGCAAACCCTCTCGTAGTTCTGAATCTGAGATAATCTGAATGTCTCTTTGAAGCTGCTTTGAAAATCTCTCCCACAGTGACAGTGCTAATATTTTGAGCTGATGGGGGGGTTTTCTGCAGCTGGATCTGGAGGTGGTGGGGGGCATGCATGCTAATGAAACTTTCACCATGTGTGTGTCTCAGCAAAGTCTTTGCAGTGCTGGAACTGGGAACAGGTGGTATTTATGCTGCTCAAGGTGGGAGGATGATTCACAAAAAAAAAAAGCTTTTCTCGGTATAGCAATGGCATCTTGTCATTTAAATGGCTGTGATTCACCTCAGCGAGCTCAAATGTTGTGTGTGTCAGAACAGACTATACAAGGAGATGGATGAGTTTCTAAATTGGTGACCTTTCAGTTAATAGTCACAACAAATTCAGGTTTTAAATCTCACGGGATTTGGGAATATGTCTTGGTGAGGTAAGTGAAGTGCAAAAATTCATCAAAACATCTCACTTTTCTAAATGTTCTTAATGCAAATAGCACATTTTCGTAGCTTTGCTGTAGTTTGATATTTTAAAGGCTAAAGTTTGGAGGAAAATATCACACTGACAATGTTGCCATGGAAATATCCACATACATGCTTACATTTAAAGGCTCTGGCTTGGATGTACAGTGTTAATTGACAGAAACTTCACTCAGAAGGTCTATAAATTTTAGGCTCTTCATTCTCATATGTCATCTATAAATAGTTTTCCATCTATTGAAAGGTCATTTAGGGAACCAAAAGTGTTTCTTCTATATCCAGTGTATGAAACAAGATTGCTGATAATGTCACTGCATACACAGCGAAGTGAAGCCAGTGAACCATCCTAATGGTGCTCCTTCTCTGCACTGTAAAATCAATGCTTGTCTATGGATGAAATAAAACAGTGCATGCATACCAACAGTGCTGATGGACGCTGTATGTTCTTGTAACTAACCAATTAAGCAGTTAATTAAGTCTCCATGTAAAATATTTGCTGTATTACTAATCATTTACAAATCCTAATTTAGATGGTCTACTGCATTCGTTTCTAGAGACCGATGAAGAAGGAATGAGAATGACTGATGTTTGTAGTCACGTTTGTATGAAAAAAAAAACCCAAAAAACTAAAACTAAAAAAGCCATAAGTGGTTTAATTACATCTCACTTGACCAGATACGACTAATCTGTAACAAGCTTAGAAGCTACTGCATTAACTTTAAATATATGGCTAAATATATGGCTTTTTGGAGAGTATTTCACATGTATTACCTTGTTGAAATGTCCTTGTTGATGAAGAGTGGCTCTAATGCCAGCAAATTTTACCCATTCAACACTCGTGGCAGTGGTTTAGTGAAAAGTTTGTTCAAAGGTAAACGTTCATGATGTGCCATTGCCTCTTTATTCCAATAGAAGCAGCACACACTCTACTCCTGTCAACATGTTAAGTGGACATGACTATTGGAAAAATAGTTCAGCCCATTTGCAGATGCTCTCAAATGTCATCTAATGCCCCACAACATTTCTGAGTGTAACTATTACTCAAGGGAGGCAATTAACTGCCACAAGAATGTAAGCATGCACAGTGAGTCTCCACAGCTGAGCTGTGCAGTTGCATTGTGTTGGTCAGATGTTGTCATGTGTCCTCGTATTGACTGGGCTCTTGGTCCCTCACTCTAAATGTTGCAAAATGATACTGAAGTGAAATGAATACAGTGCCAACCGACCTGTTTATCAGCAGAGTGACCCCCACCAGGGTACCAGGATATCCATTCCACTCTAAACGTGAACCCCCCACAGAGTCAGTCTCAGTCTCTCTCTCTCTCTCTCTCTCTCTCTCTCTCTCGCTCTCTCTTTCTCTGTCTGTCTCTCTCTCTCTCTCTCTGTCTGTCTCTCTCTCTTTCTGTCTCTCTCTCTGTCTCTCTCTTTCTCTCTGTCTGTCTCTCTCTCTGTCTGTCTCTCTCTGTCTCTCTGTCTCTCTCTCTCTCTCTCTCTCTCTCTCTCTCCCTCCCTCTCCCTCCCTCTCTCTCTTTCTCTGTCTCTCTCTCTCTCTGTTTCTCTTTCTCTTGCACACATACATTTAGTGTTACTATGTTTGTGACTAACACTAACCTTGACCCCAGCAATTATTCTGCTTTTTTGATTAAATGAAACTGAGATGATTTTTCTATTGAAGACCAGCAGAATGTTCCCACTGGCACAGATTGTTCTTGTATCCTGTAATAATAAAGACATCTGGTCCCTACAAAGCAACAAATACAAAGCAGCAGATACACACACACACTCATACACACACACGCGCACGCATGCATGCGCATACACACACACAGTTTTTTTTATGTAATGCCATGCTCCATATGCATCTCCAGAGATGTTTGTTTTTTGTTTTACCAAAATGCCAGCTGACATTTACATGTACCACATTGCATGATGAATAGCCACTAGAATAACCACTAGAAGTTGTCCAGAATGACTAAATATTGTATTTAAATTAGTTTTTTTTTCATTTTTTATTTATAAAGTTGTTTTTTTAAATATATATATATATATGAAAACTTATTGTTTTGGTAGACCAACATGTTATTTCAACACTTGAGAAACTATAAAATGCAAAAACTATACCAGGGTGATTTCTTGGCAAAAAAAAGAAAAAAGGATGGCTCAAGACATTTGCAAAGAACTGTACATGTACCCTATATTTACATTTTTCAGTTATTACTATAATATATATAATTTCCCCCTTTTTCCGGTTCTACTGATCTTAGCGATTTTTGCTTCACTTTGTGGTTTACAATTGCACGCACACACACGTGCACACACACACACACACACACACACACACACTCATAGCCAATGGTCTACCCTTGTAGCTCAGACCCTCTTTGGGCCTCCCAGTCCACCAACAGGTCAGATGTAGGTCAGCAGCTCCATTACTAGAGACAAAACTACATCTGTGGTGCACTGTAACTCGGGCTGAAGTGTATAGAGGTCTCAAGAGGCTGTAAGCAGAGGAAGTGGATCCATAGATAGAACATTGCAGGCTTGATGTAATTGCTTTTGCTTTGTATTATGCCTCACCATGCTGCAAACAAAGCATCCTAAAAATGGTACACATCACTGAAAACTGAAATCTTTTCATTCACAGGAAGAAACATCATTTCTACTATAATAAGCTATAGTAAAATAACAGGCATGAATAAATTGTAAAAGTTATCTTGGTGCTTTAAGAAATGTCCTTTTTTTATACATTATGTCAATATAATTATTTCTTTGACATTTGATAAATTAGATACAAAAAAGGCCAGTGCCACGTTAAAAAATACATTATGTACAAACCTTGTATAAGGCATTTATATTTATATATTTCACACACCGCAGTGCACTTAAGTACGTAATTATAACGTGTCACTTTAAAAGCCATTTGAAACAGAGCGTGCTGTCCAGGTCCGGGATTTCACGCGAGCAGCTGTTACCGTGGTGACTCACCTCACCTGCCTTTTCCAGGTGGCCTCTCAAGCTGGCTCGGGTGTGCAGGGGTCGCAAAGGAGAGTGACATGCGGGCAAGGACAGGCTGGCATCCGTAGTTTAAGCTTATTAGCAAGTCACTTCAGGGTACTGTGAAACAGATGAAGACCTTAGCAGCTTCCGTTCTGGTCATAGAAACCCTGGGTGTTTCCTGCAACTAACTATTTATTTATTTTTTCATTCATTCATTTATTCATTTCTTTATTTATTTAGCTCTCTTTCTCTTTTTCCTTTTAAAAAGAAAGCTGTGCAGTGAGAAATTAAAGTTGACTCCCGCTGGGTCCCCCTGCTCTACAGAACCCATCAAATAACACGCCTCATCTGACAACTTTACAGCTATATTAGGGCCTTGGTGGAGGGAGAATACGGGCCTGTTTCTGTAGGTAGTAGCTCGTATGCTTACTGCAGGAAAACTGGTGGGCAAGCCTGCAGGGCTAAAACAACAATGAACATTTATGATGCTCGAGACTTGTTTCTCACAGTTATGCAGCAGATTCACCGGTTTTCATGTGATTTCTTATTTTAATGAGTACCCATTATGCTTTTTTTCATTATTCTTCTGATGTACAGGTTTTTGTACTGAGAATCACACAAATTAATTTTCACAAAGTTTGCTGGCTCACTTTTAATGATGGCAAGAAGAAAAGGTGAGTGCCATGGATTCCATGACCAGTAGGTTACCCTGAGGTAGCCTTGAGCAAGGTACTGTACCCAACACTGCTTCCTGGGTACTGGATATGGCTGGCTACTCCTGCACGGTATGAATGGATTAAGTGCAGAGGTTGCATTCCATTGTGGTTCACTGTGTGCTGTGCTGTGCTGTGTTTACAATGACAAATAGTCACTTTCACTTTAAAGGATAGTAAGAACACTGTTTGTAGACGTAAACTACTTCGCTACTTCGCTACTTCACAGACTTCGCCTGTGACCCTTCGATGGCACCTCAGCCTGTGTTCTTTGTACTGTGTGAGTCATAGGTTGACCGAACTCCACCCTACCTGTAATGCTGGGACATAACTACATTTAAATTGCAAAGAAATGCTGCTATAAAAATTCACAAGGATATACTGTCNACACACACACACACACACACACACACACACACACACACACACACACACACCTACTTCAACTCCTTTCCAGTTGGCCTCCAGTCCCTTTTGTAGCAAAGTTCAATGGAATCAAACTGCTAGAAAGTGGCAACATCCCAAACTTTTCATTCACTCTGTCAATCACATTAGAGCCAATTCATAATTATGTCATATACTAGCAGACAGTTGATAGTCAAAGGCTGAATCCAGGGCAGAAGCTGATTGTGATTCTGTTGTTGGCACAGCCCATGGTCAGCCCTTTTTTTTCCCGAGTATGTGATCTTAATCTGTTATCAGATCAGTTTAATCATTGGTTTATTTATTGAAATCTGTGTGCTGATTGTTTCTGTATTTGATGAAGTTTTTTTAACTGCATGGTGGTTAAACTGCATCATCATAAGCAAAATGGATATGCAGTTAAAGAAGTGTTCCATATTGCATCTGCACTGTACAGTTGATGATCATAGACAATAGTTTTAATCCCTTCCTATGCACTCCCCTTGGTTTCTTTTGACTTTAAACACATTTAGCGAGAGGGCAGATGCTGTATATTCTTTGTCACCAGTTTTCTGCTCTTTTACAGTTAAATAGAAAAAATAAAGGTAAAGGCAAATTAATGAAGCAAAAAGAATAAAAATTCTGAAGTATGCCTTTAACATATGGATCACTTTGATTTCTTCCAGCAAGTGCAATGAATCTCCACTAGAGACCTGTAAAGTGTATATGGCCTCATTTCCCATGATGCCTAGTACATCCCTGAGTGGTCATTTTGCACTGAGTTTAACTTTGCATGTTTCCTATTTGCTGATACAGTTACAATACCCAAGGACATCATACAATACTTTATCCCATAACCAGACAGAATAAAAACACACACACTGCCTTTCTTCTACTTCCAGCTTTGGATAAAAATGAAAAAGTCTTTAAATTCACAGTATGTGTTTGATTACCCGAGCCATCCCTATTATTTATTGATGTATTTGCCTACTTACTTTCTGTAACAACATTATTACGTTTTTCTGTGATGTGTGATTATGTGATATATAATTTTATATGATAGATATGATACAATTATAACACAGTGGTACAGAATGGTTCACTGGGTTTCTAAGTGGTGCAACTGTTAGCCCTGTCATCAGGAGAGTTGAGTTTGATCTCTTGTGATAAGGAATACCCTCCTTCACACCCATTACACAGCAGGATTTCAACCAGTTTAAAGAATGAAGTCTTTTAGATCTTGCAGTAGAATCTGAATTAAGGTATCTCCTCCAAGTGTACTGAGCTCTCCAGTGATGTGGAAAAGATCCAGTCGCATTTCAGTTAACTCTGAGGCAAAATGTCAAGTAGTGTTAGCTCTTGCCCTCCCTGCATTGATAGCATAGTGGGACTGAGAGTCCAAGTTAGTGGGTGGATTTCTTTGGTGTGAACCCATGGTTACCCCTTTCCACTGATTGGCTACCCATAACACAGATTATTGGTCGGATCAATAATTACGGCCAATAATTATAATGCCCAAAAATAATAGAGGTCTTAATCATACAAGGTACCTAATAAACTGGCCTGTGTTGTTTTAAATGGATTTTGCATGCTAGACCCTCAAGGGAGCAGGTGTCAGAGCAGTGTGGGAAAGTGTAAAATGTAGTTCATCCATACATGCACACACAAATGAGGTGAGAACTATTCTCCTTGTCAACGGCAAGGCTAATGAAAAACACTATATTCTCTTTATCACACTCATATATAACACAACAGAAGTTGAAGACTAATCTCTGATACTCCACCTTTGTGTAACTAGGTAAGAATATTGATATATGAAAGATATGAAGACCTTGTACTGTTTTTATAATAATACATTGGTTATGAATTCTACTGATGTTACTGATGATTCTGCTGAACAGGATTATTGCCAGAAATCATGACGGTTGACATCTTAATGGCTTCAAAAAATACAGTTACCAGTATCAGAGCAGGGCCCTTACCTTGATAAATGGTAGTTAAATGGAAAATCCAGACTGCTGTTCCAGGGCAAAAGTTTAGCATCTAATAAATTCTGCTTTAACACATGGATCATTGAATATTCATAGCCAGGAAAGTTAATCAGCGTTATTTTTCATTCCTAATTGTGACCTTGATTAAAACAAATGAATCATTCATAACGCAGGACCTGAGCTAGCCTCAGCAGGAAAGGTCAGGCAGCAAAATGGGGCTAAACACATCCATATGTAAAACTCAGTTCTTATTGATTCTTCAGGATAAAGTTATGCGCATATGAAAGAATTCTTTATTCAACATGCAAAAAACAGGAAGGCAGATATAAAGGGTAGACTTTAACACTTCCCAAAAAGTGGTTGTATGAGATGCCCTGTATGAGACGCCTCACTACATTATATATATATATATATATATATATATATATATATATATATATATATATATATATATATATATATATACAGTGCTGTGCAAAGCATTCTGAAAGCATTCTTTGTTTACAGCATTTTTTTCACACCTGCCTAAAACTTTTGCACAGTACTGTATGTTTTGCAGTAAATCCCTGATCGATTGTCTTAACATATCAACATAAAGCATCAAACATAAAGAAATGAGGGGTGGCTGAAGACTTTTGCACACATATGTGATTTATCGCAATACATTTTGTCATATTGCCCAGCTCTGAAGCGAAAGAGGTTGAAATACAATTTATTCGGCTCTCCAGAACTCTGGGGCTGGTCTGATGGGAATGGAGGTTTTGCAATATTTGTTCATTAGTTAATGAGGCCTTTAATGGGGAAAAGTCAGACGTCGTTTTCTGCGGCTAAAGGTGCCAGGCAGCAATAAACACATGCCAAAGGGACAGAAGCTTAAGATGGATTTTGTAATGGATCTGGAAACAGTTTAGGCTGGAGGAGAAAGTGGAACCCTAGCCATCTTTGTAAATGAGAAAATAAGTAAATGTGTGACATCATCTAGAAAAAGGCCGGTCCAGTTTCTCCCGTTAAATGCTGTTGGATCACTAGAAGGATATTTTTAAATTTGAGTATATACGGGCACACACACACACACACCACACACACACACACACACACACACACACACACCCTGAACAGGACACCAGTGAGGACATTTCATGAAGAACAATGCTCAAAAAATGTGTTTATGTGAAGAACCTTTAAAAGCTTTTCATTTTAAAACATGATATTAAGTCACTTCATTAAAAGTAATAAATGAGCTACGTAGCTATGAAAGCGAGGAGTGTGGGCCTACATACAGTTTAATAGATTAAGTGATTTGTGTGTCAGTGTAAACTGATAATGGAGCAATGAAACACACACACACACGCACACACACACACACACACACACACACACACACACACACTACTCAGGATATGTTAATTTCATCATCTGCAGGTTCTTTTTTTTTCCCGTTGTCATTAAAGACTGAGAGAGACAATAGTAATGTGGATGCTAACAGTAATGTGACGACTGGCATTTTCTTTTTCATATATCTTGAGAAACATAACATTTAATTTGAAAAAAAGGAGGAAATATGCTGCAGAAAATACGATCCCATTTTTGTAAAATCAGTTTTCTGACCCTGCTCCTTGTTTGGAATAAATGAATAACTGAATGAATAATTACTCAAATGAATAAATCTGTTATTTCAGTTATCTGCAACCTTAATTATAACACAAGATAAAATCTTTGTGTAATAAATCCTCTACTTTGGACACATTTCTTGTCTCAGCACTGAAGTGCTTCGTTTTCTCCCAGATTACGTGGCCTTCACTCATCCTGGAAAGAAAGCATCATTTTAAAAAGTTTGGATTTTGTTGTGAAGCTTTTACATTGGACCCACATTAGGCTGTCAATTTTACATAAGAATCAGCACAACCATGCTAATGTCTTTTTGTCATCTGTCAACATTAGCATGCTAACTAGGGTCTGAACCTTTCCATAAAAGCTGGAAATTGGTGCAGGGCTACAGTTGTGGCATTACGACTTCAACACCACTGCCTTTTGTACATTATGGGAGATTAGGTGCTGTTAGCATTTTAATTCATACTGGTATTTTAACCCTGCATGCAGCCACTTAACTGTCTGCCTGGCTTACTGACAGGGGAATAAATTGTTTCAGTTTGTCTTCACAAAGTGTGATAGAAACTCATCACATCATCAGAAGAAAGTCAAATAGAGAAACAGAAAAAAAAAAAGTAGTAAGAATGTTTCTTGAAGTATTTAATATCTCGTGATTTCTTTTTATGAACAGGTTTTTAACCTTGATGTGCTGAGCATCACACGATAAACTGTACACATCCATCAGCAGCAACTGATTTAACTTCCTGAAGCACTGATTAACCCAAACCAAGAACACGCAAACACCACGCAGGAAGGACCCTGCTCGTCCTGCATGGGAATCGAACCCAGGACCTTGTTGTGCCACCCTTTTGTAAAGTTCAAAAGTTCTAGTTTACATTTGTAGTTGTGTGTGTGGCTCTCTTTGGTACGTTTTAAGCCAAAGGCTAGTTTGCAAGACATAATTTGAACATAAATTTCCAGTATTTAACAAGACTGGGGTGATTAACGTCATTAACACAAGCTTTAATGAGGAGTTTTCTATTTTTTGAAGTACTGTGATATTTTTCTGTGGTATTTTTTTTCAGTATTGCAGCACTACCATGGCTGGGTGTTTTTGCTTGCCTACTTCTTTCACGATGCTACAGTCGTGTGCTGGGAGAGCCCTCTAAGAAGTGCTGTTAAGAGGCAGGTTAAGCATGTTGGCAGATCTGTGCCTTTTAGCTGCTCTCTGGCGATCTGCCATTGCGCCTCTTTCTATCAGGTGTCTCGTTATTTTTGGTCATTGGCTATTTTTAGACACGGTGCTCCACTCCATTGCCTTTTATTTGATTGGTCCAGGCAGTGTGCCTCAGGGACCGATGCTCTTTTGTCTCAAGATGATGGCATCTGTTTGTATTAATCTTACTAGATATTTTACCTCCAGCAAAGAACATGAGCCGGTTGTGACCTTTACCTCATTGATCCATCACGTTAGTATTATTCAAAAGTGCAGCACTCTGAGCCCCAGATGTGTATGAACATGGGAATGTTCCTTGGTGACTTGGTGAGAAAAATCAGAACATGAAGTTCAGTGATGAGGTGCGGATGAAATACGTTCTTTCCGATCAGTCTCCAGGGTCTGAATCAAGTGAGTACAAAATACACTCTGAAACAATAACATTTCTGAAGGAATCTTCTCGCACAAGAATATCTCATCCCGAGAGATTAAACAGAGTTAATCTGACAACACACATCCTCTCAGCCCGTGTTGGAGAATTACCTCATTCTTACCACTGCCATTGAAAGAGAATGTCTGAATTGAAAGTGATCATTCTTGTCATTGTGAGCACAACACACAGTGAACCAATTACACATCTGCATTTAACCCACACACAAACACGTGTGGCAGGGAGCAGCTATTGAAAGCACACAGTGACGGGGACGGTACCTTGCTCAATGGTTCCTCAGGGCAACCTACTGGTCTGGCCTTCTGACCTTCTGATCCCGGGGCCTAGTCCCTAATCCCCATATCATCATGTTTTTTGTGTACAAGTATTTCTGTTTTTAAAGACAAAGTAAAGCTGAGCTTTAAAATTGAGCAGGTCAGGTTTAATTGTGTGGAATCAGCTCCCTGTGTAATTTCTCCACCCACTGTTGCAAGTTCCACATGCATTTTCACAAGGGAGATCAGAGCCTTTTGGTCCAAAGGGCAGTGTTGTGATTAAAACTGGGACATAAGGATTAGTACATCAGACCTTTAGGATCTTTCATTAGTCTTTTTGACTCAAATATTTTTGCAATGGTTTCTATTAACACAGCTTGGAAGGTTGTGGGTTCAGATCCCAGATCAGACGATGGCCCTTGAGCAAGGTACTGTTCCAAAGTCTGCTCTCTGTTTGCTGGATGTATGGCTGCCCCACACTGCATGGTGTGATGGGTCAAATGCAGAGAAAGAGCTGTGTGTTTACAGTAACAGAAAAAGTCACGACAGCCTTCACACTCCAAATGTATTTTGGCTGAGCATGTACATTTGGTGTAAAGAAAAAGTATGCAAACTAGATTTTGCATCAGACTGTTAATTTTGCAGAGGGGAAGTTGTGGAATGAATAAAATCAGTTTCAGGTTAGTATCTTAGAACGTTAATATTATACAGTTAAATGTCAGAAATGGGTTTTGATATACCTGGCCTTTCCCCTGGGTTCTGCCATTTGCACCCCTGAATAAGCCTGAACAATTTTCTGAAAATATTATGACAGTTTCAACTTTAGTCCATGAAGGAGCATTTATTACAGGAACAAATACGTGTATACAGTATTGGATTGCATTGCTCGAGCCTTTCATCCTTATTGTTACTGTCTTTTTGAATGACACCTTTGAAAGTTATACATGGGAAGTAATACAAAGGCAATTTTTCATCTATTTTACAACTCACCCATAGGGTCACATTTCTGTTCATGAAAGAAAAAAACTAGTCAAAAACAAGTGAAGCCTGAGAGTATTCTCTTAAAATAAGAGTGAAGAGTCAACCACGCACTTTTGAAAGTCTGACTTTGTTTTGCCTGTTCGTATTCTTGCTGATTTGGAAACAATTTAATATTTAGGAGCTCCTCCTGACAGTCCAGCTGTTAAACTATTTTAACTAATGGATATACTGAATAAACAAACCCATCGGCGACAAGGATATTTGACAAAATGAGATCAAATCGAGTTTTTTTTTTTTTTTTTAACCACTAATTCTTCATCTGACCATTCATTAGACTAGTTAGGATGGAAACAAAGTCATTGAGGATGGTTAGTGTGAGCCAATGCAGCCCAGTGTGAGTGTGTCAGTGAAGGTCTGTCCTGATTGGCTCTAGATGTGCTCCTGTGCCTGTGGCTTCCTCTAAATGTGGAGGATTATCAATGGCCAGAGTGGAGCTCGGAGACTCTTTTATTTTCCAAAGCTGTTGCCTCTGAACTGCGCAGAGAAATGAAGCAGAGTGCTCCCCTGCAGGGAATCTCTCCCTCTCTTCCTCTCGCTCATTCTCTCTCTCTCTCTCTCTCTCTTTCTCTCTCTCTTCCTCTCCCTCTCTTGTGCTCTCTCTCGCTCTCTCTCTTGCTTGCTCACTCTTTTTCTTTTATTGTCTTTTGCACATTTTCTCTTTAGTGGTTTCTCTCTCTCTCTCTCTCTCTCTCTCTCTCTCTCTCTCTCTCTCTTTCTCTCTCATGGCAAGTTCATGCCTGTTCTTCTATAAGTGAAAACAGATTGTTTTTTATTTTTTGTGGTGCTCGGTGCTGCAGGTTTGCAGCTTTGCTGTTGGTAACGGTCTTGCGAGCGAGTCAGGCAGGGTTAAAGAGTGGGAGAGCAGTCGGGCTATTTTCAGACGTGCAATAATGTCAGATTAACATTTTCACTTGCTTCCAAGCCTTCTGTTCCATGTATTCAAGAGACAACCGTGCATAAAGTAGAAGAAAATCAAAATTTTTTCCCTTTAATAACTATTGAAGGCCTCAAAGGCCAAGAATCTTGTCAAAACATATGTAAATGATTGTTTAGGTAATTATTTAACTGTCAAACAAGTCAATGTTAAGCAGCACCTTAGGTTTATAACTGGTGAATCTTTAGGCTTTTAAAATTGACTAATCAAACAATGACATCTTGTGCGGTTTGCTCTCATTTTGCTCTGTCACATCAGAGGTATCTTTCAAAGTGTCCAACACACAGTATAAACCGTATAGCCCTGTATTACAATCTGGATGAGTCTGTGTGTTTCAGATGAACATTATAGTACTTTAAACCCTGTTAAGTGCAGTTATTGCCAACATCCTGTTATCTCTCTCACTGTATCTCTCTCACTCATTATCCTAACCACTTATCCTGATTAGCGACGCGGGTGATGCTGGCGCTCATTCCGGGTCACACTGGGTGAAAAGCGGAGAAGCACCCTGGACAGGTCCATCGCAGACCGTTATCTCATTTGATTCATTTCTCACTCATAGCCCTTTGTAAAAAACCTAGAAATTCTTTGGAAAGGGAACTTTTCAAACTTTCAGTGCAAACCCCATTTGTAAGTAGATGAAGCATTATATAGCTTATTGTTTTGTTTCAAAGAAAGAAAGTAGGATGTTTTAAACGGGAGTTGTTAACTCTGGATCTGCACTTCGGCCCAACACCTGTAATTCACTCCCGTGTTAATCAGCGTAGGCTGTTCAGGCCGTGCTGTGTGAACAGAACATTAACAAACTGGTGATGTTCTTTTGCAGCACTTCTTTTTTTTTAACGGTCACCATTTTTGCATTTACATTTTACAATATTTCACAGCTCAACATGCTTGGAGGCAAACACTAATTACATGATGTGCCACTTCTTTTTGAAAGGTCCCTAATTTGATATTATTTTACTCCTTATTGGAGGAGAACACTTACTACCATGTTGCATCACCTCTTTTTAAACTGCCACTACTACGTTGTTGTACTGCTCAACACGCTTGGAGGAGAACACCAACTACCTTTTCTGTGATGTAAGCTGACTGAATGTTGGCTACCTTGAGAGAAGGTTGGGGTACCCCACCGTGAGAGAAGGAGGTCACTCAGAAGCCACATTTTGCAGGACTATTTCAGACCCAAATGTGTTCCCTGTTGCTCCAGACGGCTTGCTAACTTATTGTAAGTAGTATGGAGATTAAAGTGTGTGCAGGTTTGCTAGGAGCCGCTGGAAAATTATACAGATACCTGTCAAAAAATCTGGCAGAGCTCATTACCCAGTGACCATTAATGTGCCTACCTGCCTCTGATGGTGGTATCACGTGTCACCATGCTGAAAACAGCTGTAGTGGCAGTGAATGTAGGGACTGTGCTTATGAAATATCTGCGGTTTCACTATTTTTTTCCCTTCTAGTTGGAAGCGGGTTATGAAGGCGAGGGCACCCTGTGAGCAGTAATTAGTGAGTGCAGGATCACACACTGCTGCGAGGGTGACATGCCGAGTCAGCTTAGCTGGAAACCTGTCCATATTAAGACCTCAGTGCTGCTTTGATTTCACCACTTTAATTATGTCCAACTATATTGATGGTAGGCTTACGACTTCCTCCCTTTCGAGAGAGGCAGCCTCGTCATTTAAAAGTGAGAAATAATTATGTTTGGTTTTGCCTGTCACAGCCTCCATGGGAGTTGAAAAGTACAGTTAAAAAAAAAAAAAAAAAAAAAAGTGCTGTTACAATTACAATGCATCTGAAAGCTGGCGAGGATCAGTTTCTTTAAATATGAAAACACAAACAGCGAACTACACGCCCCCCTGAAAGTCATTATCTGGGACAGAGCTTAATTGCCATAAAGTACAACTTTGCACAACAGAAGAAAATGATGTGCAGCAGAACGATGGTCCTTTTTTTAAGATGAATTTTGCACAACTGAGTTTTTTTTGGTGAATAGAAATATCACCTGGTGTCTGAGTGGATTAGTGTTGGAAATCTAACACCATTGAGTCGAGAAGCATGGATATCACTTTGTATAAATGACATATTATAAGAGTCGGCTTATAATGTTGGACGGGAGGCCTTTACCAAACGGTTACACACACTGCATTCGATTTGAAAATCCCTTCCCGACTACAGTAAAGAAATAATGAGATGAGCTATCACGTTTGGTGCAAAAAGAAATGTTTATATTTAATTGATCTCAGCCAGTTGTTAACTTTATAAACATGTACATAACATCAGTAGTCAAAACTGCATTCTCATAGTCATGGGATTCAGATAAATAAAGGATTCTGCATTAAACAACGGGATGCTGTGTCATGCTCACACAGCACACACTGAATCACAACAAAATGCATCCTCAGCATTTACCACGTACACCAACAGTAGAGCAGTGGGCCGCTATATCGAGTGCCTGGGAAGCAATGCTAGGGACCGTACCTTGCTCAGCCTACTGGTCCAGGACTCAATCTCAAAACCTTCTGCTTATAGGGCAGATTCCCTAACTAGGCCCCATTTATGCTTGGTTGTTTGGTATTGTTTGGTTGCATAAGTTTGGTATTCTACTCTGGCTCTGAATATAAAGAGACAAAGGACTGTGCATGCATGCTCGAGCATATTACGTCTTCTCAAACATACACATCTGATTCTGAGAGCTAAAATACTGTTGGTACTGTGCACATTCATGGCTGGTGGGCCTGTTTTGCTGCTATGTCTTACTCCATTGTTAAAATAATTCTCCCAACAATCACGTTTTTTTGAGACATTATTGAAATTTGACACCTGCTTTTAAAAAGGGAGAAAAAGAAACCAGTCAGTTTTAGTTTCTTGAACTTTAGTAAATCAAGCATTTGCACGAAGGAGCATGAGGCATGAGCCATAAAATGCCAGTTTTGTCCATAACACGCAAAAATAATGCGTCCGATTTGTTCCCGAAACTGGCACAAAAGGTTAGTACATGTTTTTTTTTAGCAATTAATATCTAACAGTTCATGCAAGCTGTTGTGAGAAAGCTAATTATTTATACATCTTTGCAGATAAAAACTTAGACATACATAAAGCATGTCGGAAACCTCTTAAACAAGTGTGCTTTAGAATATAGCTGAGAACAGAAAAGGAATCTAAATATGAAATAAAGCTTTTATTTTGCCCTGCTGAGAAATATGATGATATGCATTATTATTGCAGTGTATCACAGTATGCATCAATGTGCTTTTTTAAACATACTGTGATATAGAATTACATTGACCCAGTACATGTTTTTTTTCTTCTTTCTTTTAGTTATTCTTGTTTGAGTGCACAGTATGAAAGAATATGTTTTTGGGTTTTTTTTTTTCCTTTAACACTAATTTTTAAATGTCAAAGCGAAAAAAAAAAATACGGCAGATTGTAGCATTTTAAAGTATTGTGATACTTTGGCCATATCGTAAGCATGGTCATATTTGAAAAGTAATTTCCACAACCACTAGCACTGCATTTTGGAAATGTGTGGTTTGAAATTTTGGCTAAATCTTTCTTTCTGACTCACCTGGTATATTCCATGCCATCGTTCCTCAAGCAGCACACAGTGCTGAACAGGCATGAGGCTGGGAGATGGGCCATGTTTCCAGATGGCCACCGAGGGAAGACCAGCATAGTCTGATTTTACTCTGACAGGACAATTATGATGGCAGTTTGTGGAATACTTATTTATTTTTGACAATCAACCCTTGAAACTGCAGATTTCAGACTCTCTAGTTCCTTCTTATTGATTCAGTGCGCTTATTAATAATGCAGACTTTTAATCCACCTACTGCTCAGTCAGACAGTAATAAACTGAGTCTGATGGATCAGCTGATTTAGATGTATTTTGAGGCTTCTTACTTCAAATGAAGTATGATGGAATATATGTAACACGGTCCAGTTGGGTCCATTTTCGTTGTTGGCCTTTTTATAAAAGCTCTGATTACCCAATTCAGCATCAGAATAATTGGCATTAAAGTGCATGATGTACATTTTCACTGCATGTGTATACAAGTTGGAATGCAATGATGTGAACTAATAATGTATTCTGCTCACAAAAAGCTTCAGACCCTTACACAGATCTGACGCTCTGCGGCTTACAGACTTTCCAGGCTCTATGAATAGAATAGTGAAGATAACTGAAGATATGTGCCAGTGTTTGGTTAATTGAGCTTAGCGTTTTGAGTAGTCATTACTGAGTGAGTCAGAAACTGACTGCAGTGTTCTTAGGATAAAAAAGGTTAAATCATCATCAGCAATGACATTACCTTCCTTCCTACAGCCGTTATTTCAAAATAATGCGATTTTTCCCATATAAAGGCAAATAATAGGTTCTTGCTGTGAATGAGAGTCATTTCTTTGTCTTTCTGAATTCAAGGAAACTCTAGCTAAAGACTGTAAAGGCCATGTGTCATGGAAAAAATACACATTACTTTCTTAAAAAGAAGGGTTTGTATGTAAGCACTAATTGTAGCTTGCAAACAAGTTTCAAAACAAAAGATTTCCTTCTTCTCCTGCATCACTCATGGAAATGGAAAAGGAGGTCAAAGTCACCAAGATGGCTGCAGAGACTCTTATGAATAATATGTCATCTGCTTTCTAAGAATGGCATTAATATTGAATTGCGTCCCAAATATTGTAATGCCACCCCTATTATTCAACCTGTAGCAGTTATCCTCACTCACGAGTCCCTAGAGGTTTGCCTCGAGGCACGCTTGAGCAAGGTACTGTCCTCATCACTGTTCCTCAGGCGCTGGTTGTAGCTGCCCACTGCTACACTGCGTGTGTATGGGCTAAATACAGAGGCTGCATCTCGTTGTGGCCCACAGTGTGCTGTGCAGTGTATTCACAAGGATGAAGTCACTTTCACTTTCACTTGAAGTTAGAAGTTAAGATTTTTGAATGAGGCACAATACAAGGAAGTCGGTTATATGCACATCTCAGTCACAGACACACAGTAACAAGAACAGCCTGTTAAATACTAAGGGATACAGAAGGTTGGAAAAAGAGCATGCGAAAAAGAAACAGGCCTATTTTTGGTTCATTAACCCCCACAAATGTCATAAGTAGAACTCAGGCGGAAAGATGAAATATGGGGAAAAGCCTCTGTAAAGGTTTTCTGATTCAACAGCAACGAGATCTAAACATCGGAAACCTGCCTATGTTAATGAATGTCAAAGGTCTATAATAATATATCCCTTAAAAATGTCTGAGCTGGCAGCTTTTGCTCTGGGCTCTTAATGAGACTGGCATGTGGAGAGATAAACGACCCCTGTTTCAGTCTCTGCTAGAATGACCTACTTTGTCAGATCTTTCCATGCAGTGACCAAAGAGCGAGTGTCTTTCTGGATCTGTGTTAGCATGCGCAAGAAAAATGAGCTTCGCCATTATACATTCATCATCGGGCCCAGTGAGTAATGCTGGTGTTAAACACCCTATAATACGAGACATTTGCTGTACAAAAGCTTCATCCTTAATCTCTTAAAACCTGCATCATGTTTCCGGCTCTTTCACATATAATATTTATCATTTAGGGGTGTAGCAATGTGCACAGTGCATAAAATAATTTGCAGTGGCAATATTATTATTAGTATTAGTATAGTATTAGTATTTTTGCAGCCCTATCACACATAGACACCTTTCATTGGAAGAAATCAGCAAAGATGAGCTTGATGTGCATCATGGATGATGTTCAATTCAGATAAATGTACATTTTGCTTTGTATGATGCGTAAGATCTTGTTTTTTAACTGCCCTCATACAGATTAGTGTGGACTGTAAGTCGTCATGGTGATATAGCCTGCAGATTGATCCAGCATCTTGAAACTAAGCTAAAAATTAGCTGAATAAGCAAGATATTCTACTTTGTGAGACAGACCCATGGGCAAGGATATAATGATCTCGGCTGGGTTTCCTGAAAGCATCTTACACAAAGATGATTCTTGAATAGTAGAGGAGTAGTCTCACAGTTGAGATGATCTTAACATTAGGGTGCTTTTGAGAAACTTCAGGAAGTCTCCTCTTCAGTACCATGGACAGGGCATTCTTTTACACTCATAAGAAGCGTAGCTCTTTAGGAAATTGTATCTTTATGAAACTATCTGTACATTTAAAAAATTGATGAAGAAGTTTTCCATCTGAATTGATCTCAGTGTTCTGTTCATGTGTCCTCCAAATTTTCTAAAAGCCCACCTTCAGCTTAGCTGCTCCTAATGCAACACCCTTGCACAGCTTAACATTCCTGAAGAGCAGAACTAACTGCCGGTTCGGTTTTGTTTATTAGATACCTGACTGGTCACAAATGTGCAAAGTGAAAGCGAAAGTGACAACCCTTGTCATTGCGAGGTCACAGCACAGCACACAGTGAACCACAATGAAATTGGACCTCTGCATTTAACCCATGCACTCAAACACCATGCAGCAGTGGGCAACTATTGAAAGCAGTGCAGTGACGGGGACAGTACCTTGCTCAAGGGTACCTCAGGGCAACCTACTGATGAGGGGAATCCACAATCTTCCAATGCAAGGGCAACTCCCTAAGCACTAGGATTCACTAGGACTAAGTAGCGAGGATTCAACCCTGAGAGAATTGAAGTTATAACCTCTTGACCTTTCGGCCACCGATAGCTTTGGCATCACCAGGGATCGAGCTTATGACATCCCGACTATAAGGTTTAAATTTTTAAAGTTTAAAGTTTTAAATTTGTTGACTTGGAACAAGTCTTAATGCAGACTTTGGAACTGAAACTGATGGAGCCACAGTTTTCTTTTGGACTTTTGGATTTACTCAATTACAAGCTTATTAATGATCCCAAATGGGAACATTGCTTTATTCATGCTACGGGCAGGCCTTACCAGTGATTTAAAAAAAAATCTGCTACAGTTGTAAGTAATGCAAAAGTATTCCATTGTATTTAATGCACTTGAAGATAAAGTAGCACTTGAGTGAATATGGTGAAGGCCAGTGTTCTGTTTTAAAGCACACTGTGCAGCCGTACAGCCTTACAAGTGGTTTTCAATGATGTCTTGACTTTTTTGTCACCAAAATGTCAGATGAAGCCGTCCTAGGAAATTTCCCTCGGGATCAAGTTTCCCTGATTCTGATTCTGAAAAGAAAGAGAAAACTGCTCTGTCTCTACATAGTATTCACATACATAGAGGCAATAGCATTAGTGTGTGAGAAATCATTCATTTGAAGGAAGTCATTCATGATGCTCCTATTTCCATCCATAGGTCCGCCATGGAAATTATTAAGCGTTTTTAATCCTTTGACTTTTATAGGAAAATCTCTCACACAGCATAGGTAGAGCATTTATATCTGTTATGTCGCAGGTGACACTCTACACATGATTCTGCAGCAAAGCTAATCCACTGTATTTAATTCACTTGAAAACAAACTTGCAATATCTCAAAGGCCAGTGCCACTGTGCCACTGTGCCACTGTGCAGCCGTACTGCGTTACAAAGGATTGGCACTGATGTAGAAACCTTGTCACTAAATGTCCAGCGGAGTATGTTCCTCGCTCATTTTTATTATTAATAATGACATTTTCTCAACAAAAAAATGTGAAAAAGAGAGCGAAGTGAAAAAACAAATACATTTCACTATGAAAAAGATAGCTAATTATTTTTGCCTATGACCACCCGGGCCTGATGTGAGGGGGCTTTGTTTGCTGGTTGAGCCAATGCCCTTTTGCCCTGATGGCTCATGAAGCTCATCTGTAGGCGGGAATAATAACTGTGTAGAAACAGAACCCCTTTGTCATCGTTGAATGCTAATGAAGTCAACACACAAATTCTCTGCCCTTCACATCATTTGAAATGTCTCGTACGCACACAAATGACGCGACTGTGTCATTAGTGTGGAATTAGTGATATTTCTTGCACACTGACATGCCTTGTTAATGTAATGTCACTAATGATTCGAGGGCGAATCCCTCCTGACTTAGAACACGTCCTAACACAGGCTCTGGAAGCGATGAAGCCACATTTTTCTTCCTGATGTTTGGATCCCAAATGAGAATATTGCTCCATCCATGCTCCAGGCAGGCTTTACCAATTATAAAAAAAATCTATATTTCAGTTACATTTGTACGAAATGCAAAAGTTTCCCACTGTATAAAATACACTTGAAAATTAACTGCCACTTAACAAAGAATATGGTGAAGACCAGTGTTACGTGCAGCCATATCCCTTCCAAACGACTTTCACTGATGTAGAAACCTGTCACTGAAATGTCAAATGCAGCGCATTCCTAGTCTTCATTTTTATTTGCTATTCTTTATTTTTCTCACCAGGTAGGCTATCATTCCTACACACCGAAATAATGTTGCACTGTATTCAGCTCTAGCAGTTCAGTTAAAGGCAATTAACCACCCCTTTCTGTGTTTTTTGTGTGACAGTCTTAAGATTCTGCATGCATCCATCTAGCAGCAATCTTATTTTACTTCCTTTTTTGTGACATTTTACAGAAACATTAATACAATGTAAAAGGTATTGGGATTTCTGGGCATAATTACTTGAAATTCCAAAATAACATTAATTTCTCCCATGTTGAACACCAGCTTGAAGGCAGAGTCCGTTATATGGGCACCGGATTGCTTCTCTGTATTACGCCGTGATGCTTTTAAATGATAAACCTGCATTATTTAAAAAAATTAAAAGTGAAGTGAAAGTAAATGGCATGCTCTTTGTTGGAACAGACAATAAGGGAATCACCACAATGTCACATTTTGAAAATAGTATCAAAAAGTGATGGCAAGATTTATCAGTTTATTGGGGAAGTCAGTTCTCAACAATACAAATTATATCAATGTATGCTCCAAAAAGCATATAGAGGGAGAGAGATTTTTACATTTTCATTACTTTTTTCCTTACATTATTCAAATATTTAAACACTGAAGCAATAGAATTGCCACCTTCAGGTGCATTTTTACACCCCTCACTCAGCAGGCCTTAGTGTAGTGTCCTGAAGGAGTGCAAATGAGGCGCTTTGAGCTCAGGCCAAAGGCCCTTTCTGGCCACATCAGTGGTGATTCCCAGGAGCCCCCTCTGAGAGCACAGCTCGGAGCCAGCAGTTTCCTGATTCTAAATGAAGAGGCATGCTAAAGGAATAATCTGTAGCTGTACAAACTCTAAGCACAAACACAGACATCAAAAGAAGAGAGAGCTGAAAGAGAAAGTGGAGAGAAAGCCTGGAGTGAGCGAGAGTGGATAGAGAGAGAGAGAGAGAGAGAGAGAGAGAGAGAGAGAGAGAGAGAGAAGGTGATAGCTATGCCCTGTTAATCAGCTTAGTGGATTTGACGAGGAAGTGGGATAGGCCAGGCTGAGTTGAGAGGTCCTCACTGAAGGGGACACAGGGACCTCTTCGTTCTCTCTGAGGACAGTTGGAGGTTGGGTGGGGTGATGGAACAAAAGAACCTTGCAAACCTTAGTTACCTTAAACGAAGGCTGGGTGAGGGTTACTAATTACATAGTCAGCAGAGGCTGTTGCTGCGCAGACTTAGGGAAGAACCTGGGGTCAGTTTTTGACCCTTAGCCTATTTGTATATTGGATTGAATAATTAATTACATTTACATCGTTTTCACGTTTTGTACTAAGGTGGCACTTTTTTCTTATTTTTTATAATTTATTTTTTAACAAAATATAGAGTATGGTTTTTTGCAACTTGAGCAACTTCTCATCTACAAAAATTCGATATGAAATGTAAGTTCACACCTCCCCAATGTGTCCTCTTGCTTTTATAGGGGATTATTCTTATAAAACAACATGCTTTTGTGTTCTCATACAATACAGGCTTTGGAGGGCTTATCTGCAGGATGGTCTTTGTGTGACATTTGTCAAACTGACCGTGTACCTGACTTTGTGACTCATTACGCATTGGTATTCAGTGCCCGTCTTGACTCTTACCCCTTTAGTTAAGTGTAATCCATCCTCAGACCAGGCTCAGCCCATCAGCTAATTAGCTGACCCTTTGTCAGCTCACTCAGTTGATAAAAAGGGAGGGGAAACACTTAACCCTGCAGAGCTACACTCTTAGAAATAAAGGTGCCAAATTGTTCTTGGGACAATGCCATTGAAAAACCACTTTTAATTACTTACTGGCTTTACTTACTGTTGAATCTTTTTTTATCTGTGGTTCTGTTAAGGGATGCTGTACCAAATCTCTACCCTGCATCTGGAGAATGTTACTATATCATTTTCCACAGACCATCATTTGCATGCATTTCCCCATACTTTGAGATTGGGCAAGATGGGCAAGTGGGGTAGTGGTGGTCGTGCGGTTAGGGAGTTGGCCCCAGGATCAGAAGGCCGTGGGTTTGAATCCCAGACCAGTAGGTTGCCCTGAGATACCCTTGAGCAAGGTACCGTCACCATCACTGCTCCCCGGGAGCTTTTAATAGCTACCCCCTGCTGCACATGTGTGTTTGGGTCAAAACGGGGTTGAATTTTGTTGTGTCTCTGTGTGCTGTGCTGCGTTTCAAAATGACAAGAATGGTCACTTTAGCTTCAGTATGACAAAAATATAATATCAAGATCCTTTTCATTATATGAAAATGCAAGTTACATTTAACCCTCCTTGTTGTGGAAGCTAATAGGCATGATAGGCACGTGTTCATCAAACCTCTAATATTAAACCAAAAAAAATGTTTTATATATCTTGACGATCGCTTGACCACTGACCTTTTATTTAATTACCAAACTACTAAGGACCATTTTTTTTCGGTGTTCAGTCAACGGGGCTTTTTAAAATTGTGCATACATTATATGGTTCCTTAAAAGAACAGAAGGATAACTACCCATGTTTTAGCCATACAGTGGTTTTAAGAGCCTGCGCCATATTCCTGCATCACTTAATCATAATGTAGGTCAAGCTAGGATTAAATACAGTGTTTTGTTGGGTCATCAATTCCAAGGAGGTTGGAGTAATCATCAGAGATTTTTGCTTATCTATCTTTCAGAATTACACAAATCTGAAAAGCCTTTTTTGTTTTTGCTAATGCTCTTCTTTCAGTTGTAGCCAAACCTTTAGAATATGTGTACCATTGTATTTATTTTGATTTTTGCGTGCAAAGATTAATTTCTGCTTCAAATCTGATCAGCTTTTGCAGCACGTTTAATTTAACCCTCGGAAGTCGCAGTAATAACAAATGTAACATTGCTTGTAGGTCAGTGGGGCGAGGAAATTAATTTTAACATTTTTATTTTTATATTTAATGATATTTTTGATTAAATACATTTTAAAAACTGTTGTAGTCATTTCACAAGATCCATGCGATTTGATCGCCAAGTTATAAGTTATACATTATGTCCAACCACATTTTACTAAATTTGAGATATTTTATGAAAATCCAGCTCCTATAGTCCTTGCTATCAAGATTTTAAATGCCTTATTTATTTATTTATTTATTTATTTATTTATTTATTTATTCATTCATTAGTGACATGATTTATAATTCTTTTATTAAAAAGTATTCAAATGATCAGTATTAAAAACCACAAGATTAAAACAAAAGAACTGTCTTAGAACTATACTAAGAACTATATATATAAGAACTATAAACTGTCTTATACTTTTATTTCTATTTGCTTAATTAGAATGTGGCATGATATGACATTATGGATATTTATGGCTAAAAAAAGTCAAGGTGGATGGCAAAATTTAAACTTATGAATTTATTTTTATATATGTTTAATGTATATTTTTCTTCATTCTTGTGATTTTTATATACTGCAAATACATTTCATATAAATGTGAAAACAGACGTGCAACATGGATACATTTTATAAATCTGTATACCTAATTACATTTAATCACATAAGAACAAAATGTCTGTAGTAATTGTAGTCTATATGTAGTGCTAATGGAAACGTTGCCATGATTTAATAGCCACAGACCTCTGTTTGGATGGTAACTGAACATGTAATTTTTTAGTGTCTTTATCTGAATGATAATGTGATTGCATTGAAATTGAAAAGCAAAATAACTATAATAGTTCTAAGCCCTGGAAGGGTTAAGCTTGTGTTAATAACTGGAGTGTGTGTGACAGCTTGGAGACGCCCAGCAGACATCAGCCGACAGCAGTGCAGAATATGAAAGAGATGGTGACCTTTGTACTCCGCGAGCCGAAAGGTCACGCAGAATGGATTCTCTCTCAGGATGCTGTGGGCTGGGCTTCGAGATCCAATCACACACTCGAGTGCAGTTGCAAAGCCTTGCTAGCTAAGTGTAGATGGTTTCATTTCTCCATTTCTAAGCATACATTAAAAGAAAGCAAAGAAATATCCCGCTGCAACTGCCATAGTTTACATCATTTTTTTAGCTAAGAACTAAGGAGTAGTAGAATTTTGCCCAACATCATTATGCGAACAGCCTAAATCATCACACACTCGCTTTAGTCCCTGTCAGATAATCTCAGACAAACTTGCAGCCAGAACTTTTACGTTTGTCCGTTTTTTATAGATAACAACATGTCAGCAGACCTGGCATTGTGGGCAGGTCTCAGGGGGCAATGCATCCCTATTTAGACTGCCCAGCTATTTTTGAACATCTCAGAGATGTTCATTCATAGCTTTTTAAGCACCATTCGAGAGAAAGTTACAGGCTCAAATTTTCTAAATAGTGGTGGTGATGGAACACAGGGGTTGTGATTTCTGTAGGCAGTCATTGTATGAAACTTTGATGGGGTGTCGAACCCCAGTCCTGGAGGGCTCACTCACTACACCTGCCACTAAGTGTGAACCAGGTGTGTTTAAGTAGGGAAATCACCAAAATGAGACCTAAAGTCAAGCTTTTCCAAGGTGAACATTCAAACTTATTAAACAGCCAAAGATAAATGAAATCCTGCTTTTTTAAGGCTGCGGTAATAGTTTATTGAGTTCATTAGCCCCTTTTCTGGCTTTGTATGTCCAGTGCCTGCCAGGGATTATCCAGTTGAAGCAGTATCACCATACTGCAATTGCACAGGCTGAATAAAAGACGGCCCACAGGAACTGGGCATGCTTTTGTTATTTACATTGTGACATTTTGACTTTTGTGTGGTGTTACAGAGCAAAAAAGGAGATTAACATTGGCAAGCTATTGTCAAATCCCCTACGATAACCAGAGAGAGAGAGAGAGAGAGAGAGAGCAAAGCATTATTTAATCTCCCTGGATATCAGGCAGGCTTGTAACTGTGCTTTTGAAATTCCATCTAAATATTCAGCACTACAACAGTATAATGCCATACAATCAAAACATGTACTCCTAATACTTTTCAATAAAAAGGACAATAAAAACTAGTGAAAATGATGACACTCAAATAATAAAGCTTTTCGTTTCCTAATCTTTTCTTTTTTTATTGTTTCATGGCATTTAGTTTTAAATTCACCAATATTAAGTGATTAACATTTTGCCAAAACTGTTTTCCATGTTTAAATATGTTCCAGCCACCACTTTACAGACATACTCCAGTCAGCCACAACATAAAAACCACTAATTGGTAAAATGAATAACATTGTCATCCCAACTGTCAAGGGTGTAGCACAAATTGCACAAACCATTTTTTACAGGCCGTGACAGAAATGTGTCACACAGGTCATCCACCACCTAAAGCGCATAAGCATGAGAACAGGATTATTTGAGCGATGGACGACTTGGTCCTGGTCTGATGAATTACATTTTCTGTTACATCAAGTGGGGGCCTGGGTGTGTGTATATTGCTTTCCTCGGGAGCAGATGGAACCATGATACACTTTTAGAAGAAAGCATGCCAACAAAGCAACTCTGATGCTCTGGATGTAATGTTCTGCTGGGAAATCTTTTATTCTTGCATTGGATGGATGTTTCTTTGACATGGACCACCTACCTAAACATTGCTGCAGACCATGTATGCCCCTTCATGGCAATGACCACGATGGCTCCTTAATGGTATTGGCATCGTTCAGCAGGATTCAGATCTGGATGTGTGTGTGCGTCTGTGATCACTGTTTGAGGAATATGACAGGGTGTTGACTTGGCCATCAAATTCCATAGATCTCAATACGAGTATGTGTGGGATATGCTGATCTTTGGAGGACACATCCTGCAGTATAGAATCAGAATAAAAGATAATATCTTGGTGCCAGACTGCACAGCACACTTTCAGGGATCCTGTGAAGGTCCATGCCACAGCAAACGTAAACCACAACAAAATGCATCTTCTGCATTTATCCCATACACCGTGCAGCAGTGAGTAGCCATATCCAACACCCCTGGAGCAGTGTATGGGACAGTGCCCTGCTCAAATGTACCTGAGGGTCCAGGATTCAAACCACGACATTCTGATCCTGGGGCCTAGTCCCTAAACACTAGGGCACTGCTGTATGGAATGGACCCACAGTGCCGTCTCCAGAAAAAGGACCATTTTGCAGATGTTAGATACTTGATTGCTTAGCTATTACATATACATATTTTTTCATGTCTTTTTTAATCAACAAGCTTCACATTTTTAAATGGGTCCCAAAACACTTGAGCAGTATACCTGGTCCATATGATGTTGAACATGGACCTGCAGGGAGGAATTTAGCTTGAATTACTTTAATAATCTTGCACGTGCAACAGAGATAAGGTTTTTTTAATGGCATTCTTCATTTTTTTTATGGGATTTTTCTCCTAGCGGTATGCACGTACAGCAGCACTGCCACTATAATGAGCGCATCAACTGCAGATGTATCCCACAATGCATTAACTGCATTTACTGTAGTGGGAGCCTACCAATATCAACATCCTGCTTGGCTATGAGTCATCGGATGGAGGTTTGCAGTGCATGCTGTACCTAAAGAAAACCTCCACTCCACTCCCTGGAGTGTTCATTTTCCTCTCACTGGCATGAGGAGGGGCTGTAATTAAGGCTTGTGGGGCACATACACACACACTTGCTTGAGCTAGGTTGACTCATTTACACCAGGAGAATATGAATTATGGGGTCAGCTGAAGCACCCTGCCAGGGTAGCGCTCCAAGCTTTGGGTGTTAATGCAGCTGCATCGTCACAGGGGCTCAGGGGTGCATTATGTCTTTAAATGTGATGAGGTTAGTTTCTGTAGGTTTGTGCGTGCATGTTTGTGTGTGTGTGTGTGTGTGTGTTTGATCTGTAAAAGATGATCTGTGTCTGTCATGCTTAAAGGTTTACCCTGAATTAGACAGTTTATTAAACCCTACATTGCAGCTACATTCACTAGCCAACCTTAGAGACAGTAACCCAGGTAATATACTTTAACCCATCTGTTGATACACAGCTCTGACACTGACTGTCGATGTGAGTGCCATCGCTGTGGGGCTATCAGGCACCTTTTGTGTTGCTGGGGTTTCCACTTTCAGTGCTAGGGACCCATCATCCAAAAAAATAGACATCATTAAGCTCCAAGGTTGGCGAGTGTACACTTTTTAAAATCCTGAGACACTCATGATGGCCTGCTTTACTCACATCGATGTTCCTTTAGCTCGGAGAAAGCAACCTCTTACTCTTGATGCAAATGCCACATCTAGATTCAACTCTGGACCTTTCATTAGCTCTCTTGCGCATGAGCTAATGATGCAATTACACACACATTTGGCCATGAAGCAACTGCCTAATTACTTTTTAAATCCCTTACAATGAGTGGGCTATGTAAAATCCCACACAGTTTGGCAGATAAGGATGTACATAACCTCAAACTGTAGTTGACATTCCACAAAGTAACCTCACAGTCATTGTTTCATTACAAACCCAGTGTGCTGCAGTACAGAGTCAAACCAATATTGTGTTGCTGTCCAATTACTTACAGACTGCAGTGTACATTGCCATTTATTGCTTGCTGGTTGTCACAGCAACCCACTGCTACACCAATTCATAACTGAGAAAAAGCTCAGTTTCTATTTCATCTATGCAGTCTGAGAGGTGATCCTGCCATACATGTATATGCGTGTGTATGTGTGTGTGCATGTATAGGTCATATTATTAATACATTATAGACACTAACATGTAACATATATAAAACATATACGGCACATACTGGTAGGGTTTGTTAAACAAATGTGTGTGTGTGTGTGTGTGTGTGTGTGTGTGTGTGTGTGTGTGTGCGCGCTGGGAGAATGGCGTCAGCAAGGTGCCAGTCTGCCCGCCCACTCTGTGCCATTCCTCAGTGGTAGGGCAGCTCACAGGGCTGTGTGTGTGTGTGTGTGTGCGCGTGTGTGTGTGTGTGTGCGCACGCTCTGCTCTTACTCATCTCAAACTGCTGGAGACGAGAGCTCATTCAGAGGCACTAGCTATTCATAGGACCTTTTTATAGTCTCGCCGTTACACAAGCTGAACGTTGATCCGCAATAACAGCCATTCATTTGCTTGATGGGTCAGAAATGGATGGATATATTTTTTAACCGTCTTCTTCGTTGAAAACTGGCGGATAGCTCTGGGGAGCACCGTGACGGAATGAAGACTGAGTGGCACCCAAATAAAGCAATTTTTTTTTTTGACTTGTGATGACACCCTTGGTTTGTATGGTTTGAATGGAACAGAAAGTATGGTGTGTGAGAAAAAAGATGTGTGCTTCATCCAGGTACATTATTGATTTGGATAGCAAAAGTCCAGAGCTAAACAGATTGGGTAAGCAGTCTAATGGCAGTTCTGAGATCAGTGGGGGTCAGTCGTCACTGCTAATCGAAAAGTACTTGGACGCAGTAACGCAATCAAAACCTTTTTTTTCTGATTTCTTTATATTTTTGCCTTGTGATGCATATAAATTCACTGTAACACATTTTTTTCGATTATTTTAATGGTGTTGCAGCTCACAACCTGCAGCTGACAGTTTAATTAAACACCTGGCTTTTCATTATCAGTCTGCAACCCTGTCCATCTTTGCAAAGGGACCACCATAGGACCATGATTCTCAACACAGCAGTAGTACTAGCATTGCAGGTGTACTTAAAGTATGCATGTACCTAGTAAATTGGAAACACAATGTGAAGCTGGCCTAATGTGTCATGCTGTACAGAGAGGCTACTTTCTTTGAGCTGGCACAGACCAACCGAAAAAAAGCGTTGGTTCTGTTTGAGCTGGAATACACTTCTTCTTTACTTTTTTCCAAAGAATCCAGCTGCTCCAGGGGAACCTGCACACAGGACAAGCCCCTTTTCCTTTCGTTTTTCCTTTTAGTCGTCCTGCTGAGAGGCCTATTGATCCTGAAATCGCAGGCCACTTCCCACGGGAGAGCTACTGGACTATCTGTTCTCACACCTTTCTGTAGCCCTCTCATATGCACTACACATCCACTGCACACTTTCTCTCTCACTCACTCTCTTGCTCTCTCGCTCTCATTTTTTGGTTCAGACCTGTGAAGCTCCCCCTCTCTCTCGCTATCTCACTTTCTCACAGCAGAGCAGGTGCTAAAATAAAACCTGTGCTTTGAATTTCACTAATGAACCCTATTTCTGTATTCTGTTTTGGAGCACAGAAACGTCCACACTGTGTCATGTACAGTTAGCTTCTAATGGAACTCGTGGCAAAGATGCAGAAAGGAGTTCAGGAAAAAGGATGGATCAGGGCATGGGCATGTCAAAAGTTTGATTTTGTGGTCATCGTAGATTCTCCTGCTTCACAGACGCCATGGTGTCATGTGTCTTAAGGTTCCCAAGAAAAACAGCCCCAGAGGTCACAGATCCTGTGTGTGTGTGTGTGTGTGTGTGTGTGTGTGTGTGTGTGTGTGTGTGTGTGTGTATATTGTTTGGGTGTTTCCTATGTGTAGATATTGCCATTTTCTGTCATGTAGTTGTTTCTGGAGACACTTGGCTTGATTTATTTGGTTCTCCACTCTTTTGTCTCCTTTCATTTGTGTTATCTCTGCTCGGCCCCATGATGATCAATGACTAAGGGCTTTTGACCTCTGCATCACCCCATGGATGACTGCTTAACCCTTTTGAGGACTGCGATCACTAATGCCAAATGTGTGAGCTGTGGCTGGTTTCTGGAGAGTACAATTGTAAATATGTAATTAGATTATAAGTGAACAGAGAATTTGGTATTATGATGGAACAATTACCCTTTCAATCATAAACCAGGCTTTTTAAATTAATTTACATGACAAATGACTTTTATCTCAAAGTGAATATTGAATATTATGTAAAACAGATTTAAATATCAGGGCACTTATAAGAATTCTTTTTCCACCCATGCTCAAGCCAGAATCCTACACATAAACTGTACAGAAGCAGCAAAAATCCAGAGCTGAGCTGTAACCAATCACCATTATCATTTTTGACAGATTTATTAAAGTTTTTTATGGTTATTAATTTTGAGTTAGTATTTTATACTTGTATGTCAAAATCAAATGGATATCTCATGAGGTTTTTTCTCATGCAAGGTTTATTTATTTAGATCAAATTATTAAGTGAAATGGACTTAATACAGAATAATTGTGCTCATAGGAATTTCTACGATTGCCAACTATTGGGAAATGCTTGGTTAAAAGAAATGTCAGGAGTTGTGTTGTCTTATAATATTTACTTCAGTTAAAGATTAGATTTGTCACATTGGGCTAGCACTGTTTATACAGCAGTAAAATAACTTATCTCTAAGGCGTCAGATAATCATGCTCTGGCTCTTTGATCCTCAATCTGAGCATGTTTCTGAATATGAAAGTGAAAGTGACCATTCTTGTCATTGTGAGTACATATAGCACAGCACACAGTGAACCACAACGAAATAGGACCTCTGCATTTAGCCCATGCACAAACACAGATCGTGCAGCAGGGGGCAGTTATGAAGGTGCCCGGGGAGCAGTGACGGGGACGTTACCTTGCTCAAGGGTACCTCAGGGCAACCTACTGGTAAGGGGCTTGGACCCATAATTTTCCGATTCTATGGCCAACTCCCTAACCACAACCACTGCTGCCCTATATATACTGAATATACAAGGAAGTTACAGATAAGTTATCGACCATGATCACGATCAGCTGCTTTTTGAATATGCCAATAATAACGAGGTTAAATAACTAATCAGTTTTAAAGGCACATATGCAGCGGTAAGCCTAGAATTTAGGCACTAGGCTCCAGGATTGGAAGGTTTTAGGTTTGAATCCCAGACCAGTAGGTTGCCTGAGGTACCCTTGAGCAAGGTACCATCCCCATCACTGCTCCCTGGGCTCATTAAATAGCTGCCCCCTGCTGAACGGTGTGTAAGGGTTAAATGCAGAGGCAAAATTTCTTTGAGGTTCTCTGAGGGGTTCACTCGTCACTTTCACTATCGCTTTCATAATAACTCGAAAACCTAAAGTTTAAAAATAACTTTAAAAAATGGTCTTTGTTTTTGGAATCATAAACTACAACTAGGTGGGATTCTTGTCTTGTTGATGCATCGGGTGTTTGCTCTAATGGCGAAAGCCTATCTGTCTGTTGCATTGAAGACAAATACATTAACCACAGAACTTAAAAAATAACAGCTAGTGAACCTCAGGCTGAAGCACAGCATAAAATGAAAAAGGTTATCGGGTGTATATTAAAATAATCAGAGTGGATTCAGTCGTACTGGCTTTGGGAACCCTATGTTAGACATTGTGCAGAAGTTTTAATATTTGATGTTCTGTGGAAGTGGAAGTTGCTGTACATGCAAATCTGTCAGTGCAGTTTTAAGTGTGTGTGTTTAAATGACAGTAAGTGTATATAACCTAAAAAAGTTCATTACCTAACCTTACCCCTGTAGTTCCATTAAAAAAAAAAAAACTGCTTCAAGTTTGGTGGAAAATTAGCCACTGTAATCTAAATGAGAATGTACTCAGTCCAAAGCTGCCTGAGAAATTTCTGGTTTTGCTCTATTCCTCTCGTACCCAGCAGACCTGAATAGACCTGGAAATGCCTAAATATGCTTGAGGGCATGTGGGGCTTGTTTGTATGTCTTGTGATAATCTCTACACAGATAAATCTCTGTCTTGAGGAGCTGTGTGAACTGTGATTTTTTATTTATTTTTTTTATACCAAATGTGGCCATATCTCAATGTCAGATATGTAAACAACACATTTTTTATTCTAGCATTATAAATATGTCTTAAAATAAATTGTATATAAAGGCTGCTAATATACAACCAGATTACTGGATAAAGTGATTGAGCCAATGTAAACTAATAGCTTTTGGTAAAAGAGTTATCAGACTTTTTCCACTTATGCTTACATGGGCACCATGCAGTATAATGGCTTTAACATAAAATATTGTATTATCATTGATGGAAATTAGTACATAATCCACAATTAAGTGGATTGGTGACCTGTGTTCCACCCCACCCCTCACCCCCCTCAGCCTACGAGATAAGCGGCTCATATGAAAGTGAAAGTGACTATTTACCATTGTGAAACTCAGCACAGCACTCAGTGACCCACAATTAAATGCAACCTCTGCTTTGAGCCCATATCTACTGTTAATGTTAATCTACTGTAAACTGTTAATTACTGTTAATGGTTGCCCTAATGGGGCAAAAGCCCCCATTAGATAGTCATAATCCCAGATCAATAGGTTGTCCTGAAGTACCCTTTAGCAAGGTATAGTCACTGCTATAGTCATGTGCTCCATCACTGGTCCCCAGGTGCTTTAAATAGCTGCCCCTTGCTGCACAGTGTGTATGGGTGAAATGCAGAGGTTGCATTTTGTTGCGTCTAACTGTGTGCTGTGTTTCAGAATGGCATTTAGTCACTTTCACTTTCCATACACACAACACGCAACAGAGCGCAGCCATGTCCAGGAAGCAGTGATGGGGATGGTACCTTGCTCACGGGTACCTCAAGGCAACCTATTGGTCTGGGATCCTATTTCCCCCCATCAGTTAGGGATTGGCAGGGTATTATAAACGGAAATAGGCGTCTGACTTCGGTTAGTCATAATGCATTTGGCCATTTTAATTGGCCTACTGCCTTATTGCATGAGAAATGCTTTCAGCTGAAATGAAAAATAACCATCAATACACTGCTTTACCGTCATTGGTTCTAGATCGGGGCAACATTAACATGAACACACTGGCTCATTTGGGAAGATGCAGCGATGACTTGCCTAATAATAATTGCAATAAGCAAACTTTAGAGCTGCTATTAAGGAAGTACCATGAATTGTCTTTTTGTCAATCCTATGCATAAATCTCACTTTGACAGGAGGGGTGTCTGAGTATTACATTGTATTTAAAGGAATGAACTTGAAGTTAGAGTGCCCCCTAGACATCCTTTCATATATTGCAATCTGTCAACATCATGGACCATTTGACCGCTCTAGAGCATGTAAATAAATTGCCAATCTGCGAACTCTTGTCTGTAACCAACATCACCAACAACATCTCCATTAATTCCGTCTGAAAATAGGATGGGAATCAAAGGGTTTTTCTGACAACTGATGTTTACTTGCGTCTCTTGTTTGATTTATTGTACAAGATGTTGATTCCCTCCGCCTTGTCCATGGGTCACCTTCAGTGCCACTCCCCATCACTGACTGGGCCTGTTTTCAAACCGTACAAACACTCAAATGAACCCTGACTAACAAATTATCCCCTGTGACAACACAGCCACAAATCACTCCTGTGCAGAGGTCGCACTGATGCCAGTGTGTTTGCAGCATGAAAAGTGAGGCGTGTTAGCAACATCTGACTCCACTTTACACACTGAACCCTGGCAGCTGTTGCTGCCACTGCTACAACACACACATACACAAGTCGCCTCTCCAGATTCTAGCTGAGTGGAATAAATCATAAAATAGGGGTAAAAAAAATAAAAGCATTTCCAAAAAACATTTTCACACACCTGATGGTTATGCACAGTCGTCCTTGAAATTGGAATATCCACAACAGATGATTGCTTGATTGCATAAATGTAAGGTTTAGCACAAGTATTGCTGCTATTTCAAGCAAAATATCAGGTTTTCTTCTGATAATATGCATCATTGTGGCTAGCATTTCAAGATTACTAAATACGGTGATGCATTACCATGATAATAAAAAAACCTCTGAATCCACTGAAGGCTAGCTGATGATCTGAAGGTGTGCCACTTTGTGCACTAGCTCTTAAGATCGGCCCTAATTGGTTGTGATGAGGGCGAATTGTGCCCTTGTTTGGTGTTGAAGCCAGTATTAAATAACATGCACTGTGCACTATACAGGGAGTTTCTTTTCTTCACTTCTTAAGCAAAGCTACACTATTTCTTACCTACATTTTAGTCAGTGTTAACTGCTAATATTGGCTTAAGCCAATCACCCTTTTTTATTTATATTTAGCTGCAATTGGCCATTTATTTGATAAATATTTTACTAAGTGAAATGCAAAACTAAAAAAGATTCAACCTGGGGACAGTTCTCAGGTTTCACAATGAGTGAAGTAGGAGACTTGTATTGTTGAGAGGAGAATTCAGTTCTTTTCCAGTGTTGTTCCAGAACCTACAAAAGAATGTTTGTCCAGGAACATCCTCTGTGGTATATCATAAGCTCGACTCAGGCAGTATGAAGAAAGTGGGAAAGATGTCTGAACTCTGTAATTGCCTTAGATGTACGGTTCTTGGTCAGTGCTAAAATAACACCATGCTCATAATCCTCTCTCTGAACATCAACAATTGGATGGCTGCGTATTGTGGAAAAGGGCAGTCCGTGCTACAGAAGAGAACATATTGCATTATTACAGGGCAGTCATTTTCTGGGTGGCCTGAGGCAGTGCCATACATCAGAGAGATACACACTCGCGCTCCTGCAGCTTCCTCTTCTGCTGCCGCTCACAGCTATAATGCGTTTCACACCACACACAAACACCAATCAGGTAACAGATCTACAAGCATACGTTATCTCAATCAATCTCCTTCGACACAGGCACAAACTCTCCAAGCTCTAGATTATATCTAGCAATAAGCTTCATATGCAACCTGTCGAGAAGATGATTTCCCCCAATATTATTGCTCAAGTGTCTTCCTATGATCATTAGGATTTTCTTGCTTTATTTGAAATATAGGTTATATTGTAGGTTGGAAAAATGCTCCATGAAACAGAAACTAAGCTCATTGGAATTTCATTCTTGTTGTGATGTCACAGCCTTGCTTATATTTGCATATATTATGCCCTCCAAGCTTGGCTGAACGATTAATCATATCTGTCTGGAACTCTTTGAAGGAGTGCAATATTCAAATCACAAGAGATCCGGTCTATTAATTACACCCAGTATTGTTCAACATTGTCTTAACAAGTTTTAAGTAGGCAAATTAATATTACACATAGTAATCATGAACTGGCAGCCTGGCACACTGCATACAGCTCATGAAAAATGGATGTGCTGGACTCCTTGTCGAAGAAGAAGGCCCGTAGCCTAAGTTATAGAAAATAATTGCGTTTTAGCTGCGGTATTGATCTCAAAAAAGGCACTTTTCCCCTAAACTTTCAAAGTTCTATTGGATACGTCCAGCAGTTACATATATAAGAACATACAGATCAGCAAGTTTAGATAATTGAATCAAGGAAAGTGTTGTAAGGAACAGTAAGCTGGTGGAAATCAGGTTGTGTGGAGGCTTGAGGCTCTAAATAATAAAAAAGCAGGTCTAAATGGATTGGAAATGTGTTTAAAAGGCATGAAAGAACATGTGTGTAGCCACGGCTGTGTATTCTGACTTCAAATTGTGTGTGTGGGTGTGTGTGTGTGTGTGTGTGTGTGATCAGTGTGTATTATGGCAAAGGATGGTATATTTAGGAAGGTTGTTGGTAGTTTTTGTTTAGACCTGGGGCAGTTTTCCCACTGTTTCTTCAAAGCTTGATATCTCTGTAATCACTTGATGGCAAACTAAACTACACGCACACACACACACTCACACCAATCACACACACAGCTCTTAATGTCAGGTCAGCAGAGGCTGATGCAACTGAGACAGTATGTTTAATTACCTGCGCAGAGGCAGATGGGTTCATTCCCATTTAAACAGTATTTGAAGTGTGCAGGAAATCCATGTCATTCTGTAGAGGTCCTGTTGAGAGCAGAGCTGTTCAGTCATATTGTGCTAGAGTGTTACTGAAGGACATTACTGGTCACTTTATTAGAAACACCTACCATGTATTTCCACTCACTGGCCACTTATTGAGGTCCACCTGTCTTATTGCACCATTTAACAGGTGCATAATTGCAGACTGTAAACCATTTGTTGGGAGAAAATTCATCCGCTGACCTATGCCACATCATCACTGCTCACTTTTCAAGCCAAAGGCCTATGATGTCCAGATTACTGGGGAGGTAGACCATACTTGCCCTGAAGTTATGACACAGGTTATGAGTGGTCAATATCCAGCTATGAGGTCAGAATCTGGCCAGGATGAAGAGCTAAAGGATGGTACAAACGATATAACAGATGATTCTTAACTGTACAGCAGCAAGGTGGAACTAGGTATGCGGCCAAAATGTGTATTTAGTAAAGGTGGAAGCTCCCTGTCTTTCTGTCAGATTTGGGCATCCCCTTGAAAAAGCAAGTCCCATCGCCTGTTTTAATGTTGCAACACTGCGTCAACACTGATTGGGATATTGATATGCAAATATGGAGCTTAAAAGGCTATGCTGATTTCAGATTCGTCTGTGTAAAGATGGGGTTGCCATTGAATTACAATAAGCAGTGATGAACTGGGAGTGGTTTTACGATGAAGATGAGTGGATGTAGCAGCCTGAAACCAAGATGAAGGAAAGCTCTCGTCACTGTAATGAAGGATTGACTCGAGTGCCCAGAGTGCTGGAGGGTCTTTACGGAACCACTGGGAACTTCTTAGTATTTTCAACTTCAATGCAGAAGTTTCTCAGCTGCTACTTGTCTCTTTTAGGGGATGCTTTGGGTTTCAGTAAAATTCAAAAGTTAGGCAAATGAGAAAGACTGAACCAAATGAAAGAAATTAGGAAGTTAATGTTAATGAATATGTGGAACTGAGTAAAATGTGGATTACTTTCTTTAGTGGAAGCCACTTCGCTGCCATACTTCAGCACATGGGGCTATATAACTGTTTGCTCATGACCTCAGGAGGATTCAGTAGAGTTTAGTGTTTAGTGAAAATAACAGTGTGGTCTGGGGAAAGGATACTCGCCAATGGACCAAGAGACTGCAGATGCAAACCCCACCTCCTTCATTCTTTTACTGAGCAAAAGCCTTAACCCCATGCTGCTCAAGGAAGGCTGTTGTTATAATTAGGAAATAGAAGTCACGCTGGACAAGAGCGTCTGCAAAATGTAAAATTAATTTAATATTTCCTTTTATAATTGACTCATCCTGTTCACAGCATTTCATTTTGCTCAGAATTTAAGAATGCTAGCAGGAGGTGATTGTAATTCTGGTCGTTAGCAACTCTTTTTGTCATGTTTTTGTTTTTAGAGACAATATTCCATTGATGCCTAATAGCAAAATAACTCATTAAGATAAAATGTCTTAACTAATCTGAATGTGATAGATACATTACTGTGCAAAAGTTTAGGCAGGTGTGAAAAAATGCTGTAAACAAAGAATGCTTTCAGAAATATAAATAATGATTGTTTATTTTTATCAATTTACAAAGTGAGCGAACAAAAGAAAAATCTAAATCAGATCAATATTTGGTGTTACTAACTTTTGCCTTCAAACCAGCATCAGTTCTTCTAGGTACACTTGCACAAAGTCAGGGATTCTGTAGGATTATAGTCGGTGTATGATCAACCAGTTTTACCAAACAGGTGCTGATGATCATCAATATCACACAGAGGTTGTAACACAGCCATGTTTGGAACAACCTACCAGCCGAGTTCCTTCAAAAACTGTGTGCAAGTGTTCCTAGAAGAATTGATGCTGTTTTGAAGGCAAAAGGTGGTCGCTCCAAATATTGATTTGATTTAGATTCTCTTTTGTTCATTCACTGCATTTTGTTGATTGATGAAAATAAATGATTAACACTTCCATTTCTGAAAGCATTCTTTGTTTACAGCATTTTTTCACACCTGCCTAAAACTTTTGCACAGTACTGTAGATAGATAGATAGATAGATAGATCCCCCCCCCCCTTTCTCTGTCTATCTATCGCTCTCTATCTCTCTCTCTCTCTATATCTGCCTCCTTTCTAGTATAAATTCAATACATTTCGGTTGTGATCATTTTTTATTGGTAAGTGTTTGCAAAATTGAGTAATCTGTCCATTTCTCCCACTTTTTCCAGGGTCGAGGTGGAGCTTGAACAGAGGATTTCTCGAGTCACCCTAAAATGAGGAGCCTCTGAGTGTTAGTATGAGTGCATGTTTTCTATTCTTTTTATAGATCTAATATCGTTCAGTCAGTTGGCAGATTATTTTAGCTGATAGCTAGTTTGAGCAGATTTCTTGGTAAATACACAATGAACACACCACAGAGAGCCAAATATAGTTGCCCCTAACAGCGACTGTCGAGTCTAAAAGCTTGTATGGGTAGGGATGTTTGGAGGGATGTGGGGCTGAAAGATGAATTATTTAATTTGATCAGGATCTTAGTTTAAATCTTCAAAATGCTTTGAAGGATGGGGCAATTTAATTTAGGATGGGGCAGATAGATGGACGGATATAGAAATAAACAGCAGATTGGATGGATCTGGCCAGATGACAGGGTCAGAGCATCTCCAAAAGGGCAGGTCTTGCTGGGTGTTCCTGGGATACAGTGGGCAGTAGCTACCAAAAATGGTTCATGGAAGGAGAACCGGTGAGCCATCAACGTCTGAGTGGGGTATACTATTTTTTTAAATGCCCCCCAGACAAGTAGTGTGTTTCTCAGCCTGCACACTGTGCGCATGTGTGTCTTCTTCAAGCCTGGAAAAAATATCCCAGGTGGCTCTTCGTGAAGCTGCTTGAGAGAATGCCAAGCTGCATCAAGGCAAAGAGGGGCTACTTTGAAAAACCCAGGTAGAAATAATAGAACATAGTTTTATTTGGACAGTGTTGCTGCCCACTGCTGCTTTCACTTCACATGTTTGAAACCTTCATTTAAAACATGGAAACTAGTTAAAAATAAGGAGGCCTATTTCTCTGACTCTCTTAGCCATGGCAGTTTTATTTGAACATTATGTTGTTTATGAGAAATCCAGATGTGAAAGCTGTCACCCCTGGTGAATAAATACAATGCACCAGATCCTATATGCACGTGGATTTCTCCACAAACATGCCATTGTCTGATAGTGCAGCACCAGTCTTTTACTGATAGTGACTGAGTGCTGTGGGTGAGGCCTGCAGTTGCTGCGTTATCTGAAAGAACTCCGCCAGACGTCTGATCTGACATTCAGAGATAAACAGCAGTGCAGGTTTGGCGGCACACTTTTTTTATACCCATGAAAACATACACTCTGTTTTCTTTTTATTAGGTTCCTTCCATCTACACTCCTTCCTTTTAGCTCCACCTTGGAAACTGTAGCCTTTCTTCTGGTGCATGATTTGAGGCATCCTCTAGTCTATTAGTGATTCATTTTTTACTGAATATTTTTAAGGCTTTTTACCAGGTCCACTATGTCAGTGCGGTGCTAGGAAATAATAATAATAATAATAAAAATAATAAAAATAATAATATAATATATTTTAATAATAAAATAATTTATTTTTATAGCACCTTTCTCAAACCCAAGGTCACTTTACAGAGCAAAAGATAAAACAATATAAATCAAAACATTTAACAAACAAACACAAAGACAGTGATGAACAAACAGCAGAATTAAGTCAAGAATAGGCAAAGATTCTCCCACCCAAGTTGGTGGTGTTCCTGTGATCCCTTTCCATTGTGTGACTGATAAATTGCGTAGCTGCAGATTTGCCCACTTCCTTCGTAACTGACTCACTGCAAATATGCACAATATGCACCCATTTGTTTGATGTTTCTGATAAAATGGACAATGGCTGTACATGTAAGGTAGATCTATGTGTAACTTGGTGTAAAATAGATATAAAAAAGGCTTGAATCCCGACTCGATATGCTTACTTAAGAAGCGTTTTGCAGCAACCACTTCAACTAAAGTGAATCAGAATCCATTAATGTTTTAGGGAATTATGACAGGATATGGGGTTTAGCCTTTGCTTTTAGTCATTTTAAAATGTCTGATTTGACAAACTCTGCTTAAAAAAACGTTGGCATTTTCGAAAAGCTGAAGGACATTTGACAACATTTCAAATGTCATGTTTTGCCGTGCTCTGCCCTGACTGGGCACACCTGGCACTTTGTTGGCCGAGAGGTGGACTCCGGAGAACTCGAGAGGAAAGCGCAGGAATCACAAGCGCGGAGGTAAGGCTGTGACTCCAGAGTGCATCCTAAGACTAATCCACCTCTTGACCACTTCCGAGTGTGCTTTGCTGCTGTTCACTCCGGAAACTCCAACGTGGGCAGCGCCCCCTGCAACTCAGGAGGACAGCTGCCTGTTGATGGCTTCTGCTGTGCCCAAAAACTGGCTTAATCTCCAGTGTTCCCTTAAACAGTTGGCCCTCCCATGTCCCTGCACCCGGCCTTGATGTCACATTTCCCCTCAATGGTTGGTGGATCCTGTTTAGCCATGTGCTAGCTGTGACTGCTCCTGTTCCCCCTGTACTGGATCGTGAGGAACTAGCAGGACCCCAGCACCGATGTCTGCAGCATCTTCAGGCAGGTTGTCACTGCAATCATCACCCCTGATCTAGCACTGGCTCCTTACTCCTATCTGTCACTTGCCACAGGTTTGATGTTGCTCCTCAACGCTCCCCAGGGGAACGCTCATCTTTGCTGTCCTGGTCCATCTTCATTGCTGGTTCCTGGTGCCTTTTCAATGCCAGTTCCCTGATCCCTCTTACCTCCCGCCCCCTTGCCTCCACTCCTGTGCCTATTCAGGAGAGTGACCCAGCTTTGCTGATGGCTCCTGCATCCCTTCAGGAGGGCGCTTCGTCTTCCCACTGGCCCCCAACAAAGCGAGATCAGGAACCACAAACGAAGAGGGACCTGGAGCCGCCAGTGAAGAAGGACCAGGAGCAGGTGACAAAAACTAGCAGGCCTCCTGAAGAGGCACAGTAAGTGCCAGCTTCGGACCAGGGGACTAAGGCCCTGAGGCACATTGAGGACCAGCATTGAACCTGTGGCTAGTGACAAAGTGGAGTCAGGGGCCAACACTGGATCAGGGTATGACAACTGCAGTGACAACACTCCTGGGGACCCTGCAGACATTTGCGCTTTGGGCCCTGCAAGCTCCTCACACAGGGAACAGGAGCAGTTGCAGCAAATGCAGGGGAAACAAGAGCAGTCCAGTGTCTGGTCGCCAGTGTCATCCTGTGTCCCTGTCCAGCCAAATGTCCCATCTAGATTCCCCTCCTATACCCATTCCCCGGTCTGGCCTCCAGTCCCATCCTGTGTCCCTCTCTAGCCCCATGTCTGTTCCCCAGTCTTGTCTGGCATACAGCCCCATGTCTTGTCTTGTGTGTGCTCCCCAGTCTTATCCCATATCCAGTTTAGTGTCCAGCCTTGTGTCCAGTTCTGTGTCACTGTTCAGTCCCTTGTTGGTTCCCCAGTCCCTTGGTCATCTTGTATTAGCTCCCCAGTCCCTTAGCCGTACCATAGCTCTGTCCAGCAGCCCAAACCTGTCTCTTATCAGGCTCTGGTAGGGGGCCCAGTCATGTGTCCCCAATAGGGGAGCTGTTTAGTTGTGTGGCAAGGCTGTCTAACCCTGCCTGGCCCAGCCTGTTTCATGTAGCTTCTGCTTATACCTCTGCAAAGCTGTGTTTTGGTTTGTTTGGCCTCTCCTCAGGGCCAGCTCCTGGCAAGGGCATGGATGTACGCCTCGGGAGTTGCACTTTAGGGGGGGGCCTCTGTCATGTTTTGCGGCGATCTGCCCTGACTGGTCACACGTGGCACTTCTTTAGTAGGTATATAGATCTCATTGAGTCATGGCAGAGCCGTCAGTCATTGTTTGTCCTTTGTTGAGGCCTTATTAACATGAGTACTGTGTTTTGTTCATGCATGTGCATTTTACATTGTATGTTTAATAAAACCCCTTTCCTTAATCCTGACTCCGCCATAAAATCCTACCCAAACCACCACAGCGTGATGATAAATTGCTTTTCATTGTTGGATTGTTCTTTTCTAGTAATCTAGTAATCATTGTGTCTGGTACCTAATGACCACACTAGTCAAAAATAAATTCCAATGAAGTACTATGTGAGAGAGAAAAACCTCAATATTCAGATACAAGCTCAGTTAAAGTCCTTGATAATCCTTGATATCAACAATGCCATAAAAAAAACTTATCTTACAATAGTCTTATATATTTTCCAGAGTTTGTCTTAAGGTTTTTAGTACCTACATGACTATAGAATGTTTTGAACTGCAATATATGAAAGGGGGAAAAAAAATAGAAAAGCAAAAATCATTTAATAAGTGGTGTGCCTACAAAGTAAGGATACATAATTATATAATATTAACAAAGTTTATTTAATACCTCAGACTTTTATTTTATAGGTGAGAAATTCCATGATATGGGCCTTTTAAGTAATAATGATTTATCCAGTCCTGCCAGCATACCTATGGCCCAATGTTCATTCGCTGCCATTCTTCTCTTTTAATAAAGGTCAGCTCTGGATAGGAAGACTGAAAATACATTAGTGACCTTATTGATATAAAATGGCAATTATTGCTGTCAAATATAACATTTTGTTGCACCGATTTTATTGCACTGATACTTTGGAGATGAGATGGGAGATGAAATAAAGCACATAATGTAAATGTAAAGAAAACAGCAAAAATGTTCTGCCGGTGGCACATGGGTGGTGGTGGTCTAGTGGTAGGATACTTGCCTATGGACCTATGGCTCAAGAGGTCCCAGGTTTGAATCCCACCTCTGGCACTACCACCACTGGGTCCCTGAGCAAGACCCTTAACCCTGAGTGTCTCCAGGGGGACTGTCCCTGTAATTAGGACAGGTAAGTCGCTCTGGATAAGAGCGTCTGCTAAATGCCGTAAATGTAAATATGTTTAAATATCCGATTTTTAACATTCAAACCTTAATTTGTTTTCGCTGTCTGTCTTGATTATTTAATTGTTTTTTATATATTAAAATGTGGTTATTATATAATTACTTACTATTTGAAACTTACATTTATTTGTTTCATAAATTAACCCTTTTAATAAGCTAGAATATATCAAAATATAGTGAATATACTCTATATAATGAAAAACAGCTATTTTTCCCATTAAATATTTTTGGAAGTCCTCACTAACTCATAATTAGAGTGGTGACTGAATGATCATGTAGGGATGTCCGGTGTCATTCTTCTCCCTTATATTTATTTTATTTTATTGTATAAATTGCTATATTAAACCAAGTTAATCTGTCATTGCATCTTCCTGTAGCTCATGTTTGATGTGATTTTTCATGTTTTTATAAGGCTAGTGTGTACCCCTGCCATGACATGACACTGAACAATCGCCCTGTAAACCAGCTTCAGGCTTTGAAGTTGTTTCATCACAAGCTTATTTAGAGCCTTGAAAAAGCCATGTTTGGTGCAGAATGTATAAGTTAGAAAAACCAGACAGAAATACTGCTTGTTTTCTTTAACTGATGCTGCTGGTATCTAGGGAACATTCAGTTTGAAGACCACTGGTCTCTTCCTGTGACAACCAAAGCCCCCTCTTTTTCTTCTACTTTCTAGAAGATATTTTATCTTTACTTTTTGGCTCCTGGGCTGTTTGCTGGTGGATTCATTTGCAGAGCTGGTTATTTGTCAGTTCTTCTGGTTGCCGTAAAGTGATGAGTGGTGAGTGCGCAAAAAGTCCCAGCTGTGCTGATGACAGCTTTCAGCTATTACAGTATCAGATACTGTCAAGAAATTTGCTCTTACAGTGGACACTTCTGGCATGTATTTTATAATCAGCCAATGCTAAGCCTCATGTTTTACTTGTTGATTTGCTTTATAGTCAAATGTCGCAAAATAATGAATGGCCTACAGCATACCTTAATTCCTATATGTACACACACACACACACACACAACACACTCACACACACATATATACATATGTTTCTGTAGTGTAGTGGTTATCACGTTCGCCTCACATGCAAAAGGTCCCCAGTTCGAAACTGGGCGGAAACACGCTCTGTCTTCGGGGCAGCGGTGGCCTAGTGGTTAGGGAGTTGGCCACAGGATTGGAAGATTGTGGGTTCAAACACCTTATCAGTAGGTTGCCCTGAGGTACTGTCCCCGCCACTGCTCCCTGGGTGCTTTCGTAGCTGCCCCCTGCTGAACGGTGTTTGAATGCATGGGTTGAATGCAGTGGTCCAATTTTGTTGTTGTGTGCTGTGCTGTGACCTCGCAATGACAAAAATAGTCACTTTCACTAAATATATATATATATATATACTTCACATTCACTGATGCCTGCACAAATGCAAAGGATGTTTATTTTTTCTCTGGAAAAAAAAGAAATGAATCATAACGAAATAGCCCCTTCATGACTAAAAATTGATTTGGTGCCCGTCATAACTGTGGCATCTCATGGTTTGCTGAACTCAGGAGGCCTGACGATTGAAGGTCCTAGTGATTTCATTTCTGTTACTCTTGCTGGACGTCACTATGGATGGTTTTTTTTTGAATGAAAAGAGAGAGAGATAAAGCCATCGTTGTCAGAATCAGTGTGATTTGTTTATTGTTTGTTCTCCCAGAGGCCAGGACTAGGTGACACGTGGTGAGAAAGCATTCGTTTGGAATGGCTCCCCCATTCGCCGGTGGCAAGAGCTCAATCTCATTAAAATTGTAGCTCAGTAACTTTCGCCATGCTTCATAACACTGAGCATTTGGGATCATACACAGCTTATTTTGATGGGTATTCATTCATTTATTTATTTCTTTATTGCTCTAATACCAATTGCTGTTGAGGCCTCTTGAGTTGTAGGTTGACTGTCTGTGGGTGGAAGTCGGTCCTAATGAGGGCCGGGCCTTTTCTCTACGGAGCTGATCAGAACTCGCAAGTCCAGCCAGTTTATGTTCCCGTGTGGACTGAATCATCGCATGCATAATTCAAAATAGTTTTGTTGGTGGTGTTTTTCATGAAGAAATTATTGCTCAATTTCTTGTTTTTGCTACAGTTCTGAGTGAGTTACTTTTGCATCTAACAAATGCATTTAGAGTTTAGGATTTTACATTTTATGTGCGTCTTTAAAGCAAAATAGGGCCCGAGATTTGGTTTATATGGACTAACTCACAGTCAATGAGAACAGAGATCCTTCTTATAAATAAACCACCAAAGCTAACAGTGGATTGATCATGTAAGTTAATCTGAATTAGAATGAAGCTTACATTATTCAGCAGTGTTAAATGAAAAAGTTATCCAAAATGCTTTGCTGCCTGACCTTGGATAAACCACCTTAAATGGCATCCAGCTGTTATCTGAGCCCTTTAACCCAGAGTGTTACTGGAGCTGCAGAAAGGCTAGTCCATCACAGAGCAGAAAAAGAAAATGCAGTCACACCTAGGAGCCATTTAGCATCTCCAGTCCACCTGATTTGAATGTCTTTGGACTGTGGGAGGAAACCAGAGATGCAGGGAAAACATGCAAACTCCACACAGGCCTGCTCGGCTGAGAATCAAACTCTTCTTGCTGTCAGCACTAGCCAGAAAGGAAAAGTACAATGAGAAAGTCACCATGTTAGTTCATATGTATTCAGGTTAAACAGGATTAAAGTAAAATATTAAAAGTGAGTAGCTAACATTGCATACTAACCATGACTGCGCATTGCATACTAACCACATCTCTGCACTTTTTTCTGCTTTTTAAATACCATTTCCATTCCTCATTGCAATAATATACATTTGCCTGCCTATCATATGCATGAATCTTTTGCTATGTTTAGCGAGTTCACTGCGCTGGTCTTTCACCTTGTTTTTCTGCTCTCGGAGGCTGTGGCTTTGCTTTTGATGGCATGCAGATGAGGGGATGTGAGGCTTGCTTGCTAATCCAGCAGTCACAGCTGATGGGCGTGAAGATGAGAATGTGAGCCGGATGCCCACAGGGAGTCCCAATCTCACTGACGAGGAGAAAGGCAAAACGAGCCACGCTCAGTGTGTCATCGTCCTTAAAGCAGCACAATGGGGGAAAGGAACCGTTAGTGTTAGCAAGAATGCTGCTCAAATGAGGCAATGGCAGGTACAGGAGTTCAGCCAAAATAATTTAAAGTGGCAACAGCCGAAGAGTATGATATATTAAGTAGCAAGGGAACGATTATTGAAATACGTCCTGGAACTTTGACCAGTGTGAGAGGTATAGAAGATTGGGTCAGAGCATCTTGTGGGGTGTTCCTGGTATTATGACTATGACCTACCAAGTAGTCCAAGAAAGAATAATAGCGGAACAGGTTCCAGGGTCATGGGTGCCCAAAGGACATCAGGAATAAAGGCTAGGCCATCTGGTGCAATGGAACAATATAAGAAGGTGTCCAGATCTGATTAATCACTTTTTTACAATGTTTAGCTGGGGAAGAGATGGCACTCTGGTAAAAATGCACACAGGTAGAGACACTCTGGGCATTGTTCAGCTGGGAAACATTTGGTTACATACTGCCAGTGGCCTCTCTCGGCCAAAAAATTGACCAGCATTGGTTCGATGAACATGATAAGAGTTTAAAGTGCTTACTTGGCTTCTAAAGTTCCCAGATCTTAATCTGACTGATTATCTTTTGAGACATGAACAGGTAAATCAGATCTATGGTGGCCAAGAGGTCCTGAGTCCACGCCTCATCAACTTCAAGGTGGTACATAGGGCTTAAATGTTATGGTTCATTTAAATACATGGTCAGTGTCACTAATAAAGTTGCGTGTTGTTTTTCTATGATTTTTTAAGATTAAAAAAACATAACTCCATTTTAGTTGATAACACTATGTCAGACAATACATGAGCAAGTCCATTTTATTTAAGAGCTCAAGTATCCATCAGACACCAAATATGTTTTGGCTACTTTAGAGGTAACTGGGTACATTGTGTAGATATATGTATGGGCAGCAGTTGCCTAGTAGTTAGGGAGGTTGCCCCAAGATGATAAGCTTGTGGGTTTAAATCCCGAACCAGTATGTTGCCTTGAGGTACTCTTGAGCAAGGTACTGTCCCTGTCACTGCTCTCCAGGTGCTTTTGATAGCTGCCCCCTGCTGCACGTGTTTGTGTGTATGGGTAAAATGCAGAGGTGAAATTTTGTTGTGGTTCACTGTGTGTTGTGCTGTGTTTCACAATGACAAGAACAGTCACTTTTTATACAGTATTTTGTGATGAGACATGTTTGCCTCAGTAGTATTGGCCAAAGCCAAAATGAGATTGACCTGATTATTTTTTTGTTGTTGCAGATAAAGGATACAATCAGATTTTTGGGCTGTAAATATAAAAAAGAATCTCTTCTGACTGCTTGTCGAACTGAAGCCTTTAATTCAAACATTCCACTCAGATGTTGGCATCGCTAGAATACTGAGCAGGGGAACACTCGTCTAGTGCAGAAGAAAGTTTTTGGTTACCTTCTCATTGTCTTGACAGTCTGAAACTGGAAGAGACTTGTTTTTTTTTATTTTTTTTATTAGAGCTAAAAAAAAAAAAAAAAGCTTAAAAATTGAAATCATTAATCAATCTTTCCCACTTTTGAAAGCACTGAAATTAATTTGAACAACCATTTATAAAAACATCACACCCCTCACTCTTGAGGTGAATATTTATGGCTGTGTGTTTACATTCAGACCATGGAGGATTGGAGCTCACAATATATCTCGTCGATAAAACAATAATGGCACCTTTTCAAGCGTGTTGAGCTGTGTAAGGACATTGGTTTTGCTGCAAATTTAAAGATATGGTGACACTTCCCTTGACTTGGAGGTGCTGATAGTATCATTATTTGGAGAAATGATTTGGTTCTAACCCACTGATGGACATGAAAATGATTAAATATGGCTGAAATTGGGTAAGAAAGGGCAAAAATAAACATATTGTGTGGAGGTTGTAAATAAAGTCAAGCAATTCACTTGATTTGCCAGATATGTACGTTCAAAATAAAGCATCTAAATTGAAACGTCATTGCCTGGAATTCTGGCTTTTCACACTCCGAGAGTAAGGAGCTGGGTTGTTACTCGAGCCGTACATTATGCGTCACCGGGGTGTGAGGGTCCCCTCAAGACTACGCCTTTAATAATTTAGGAAGCAAACATAATTTCACCATATTCCATTGTGTCCAATTGTCCTGGCTGCAGGCTTTCTATTTTTGCAAAGGTACAAATCTGCCCTCTTTTCCTGGGACCAACATATTTAAGGTGCAAAACTGGACCCCAAGGACCATGTCATACCTTTGAGGGCACATTTACAGCTTGTAAACTGCTATAAGCTTGCTACAAGCTTTGGGTTACAATCTATCTAAAATTCTAGTAGTTTATTTAATATTTTTACTTGTATATGTATTACATATTTTTATTTATTGGAAATGCCATAGAAGATCTAGTTTTTGTCCCTAAAGAACAATTTTTGTATACATAATATAAAGCCAAGAACCATTAGGACACTTGACAACAGTGGCATGTTGTGTAAAGTGGGGTCACTCTGCAGCATAAATGTAGCATTCTGTGATATTGGAAAGGGGTAGTGCTTTGACTGCTCTGCAGCTGGAGAGGAGCAAAGCATCGTGGGAAAGGACAGCAGCAGCTGAAGTCCTGCTGCAGTGAAGAGATAGCAGAGTTTACACACCAGGCACAAGCCCAGGGAGGTTGCTCCTCAGGGGAAAGGCCATGGTGTGGATTGGAGATGATGTTCTTTGTTGAGTGTGTGTGTGTGTGCGTGTGTGTGTGTGCGTGTGTGTGTGTGTGTGTGTGTGTGTGTGTGTGTGTGTGTGTGTGTGTGTGAGTGAGAGAGAGAGAAAAGAAACTGTAGCAGCCATCAGTATGCCTCACTCTGTTAATTAACAGCCTGCAAGTTCCCAGGCTGGATTTAGTCAAATATGCACGCAAGCGTAAGGGTCCTCGTTTCTTATTTTTTCTTCCCTCCCCCACTTTAGTTTTTCTTTGTTTTCCACTATGACTTAACCTTTCTCCATATATACATGAACACACACACAACATCCCCCAGCTCTCTAGTGTTTCTTGTAGATGCATTGTTGCCCAATCCACATGAATGTATTATAAAAATGTGCTGCAGGACAGTTCAAATCCAGGAAATCCAGTTTATGGACTGATAACGCACGTATCGCACCACCCTTAAAAATATCTTTGATGAAGGGATTTTATATGTTGCCCAATGCCATTAATTGCCCTAGAATGATATTAAGTGCAATGCCATTGAACACTGGTTCTCTCACTGGGTTCTTAAGGAGCTCCAGAGTTTAAACACATGGACCTGCAGCTCCCAACTGTAACATATCTGGACTGAGCAAAAGTGGGGATAATGTGGAGCTCTCTGTGAAGGACCACTTTTGATTCCATAAAGCAGCTCATGTTTTTGCTCTAGCTTGGATTAAGGAAAAGTGTAGACATTCAGGAGGTTCCCAAAGGACTAGTTTAAAAACCACTCCTCTAAAGAACCTTTCAAAGATGTTTGAAGAAACAGAAGAAATGAGCTGTGTGGTTAGGGAGAATATTTTTGATGTGCAAGTGACTATTTTGTTATTGTGAAGACACCTTAGCACAGTCTCCGCATTTAACCCATCACATCTCAGTGGAGCAGTGGACAGCCACATCCAACACCCAGGAAGTTTACCTTGCTCAGGGGTACCTCAGGGTAACCTACTGGTCTGGGACTCAAACCACAACCTCACGATCATGGGGCTTAATCTTCTTAACACAATGCCACCACTGCCCCTGATTAAAAAACCTACACTAATGCATTTAACCGCTTAAATGTTGTTATTGTTTGTAAAATAGAATAATTCTAAAAGGATATTAGATGTGTATGGGCTCTCCATCATGGAGACATTAGATACTACAAGTCTACAATAAAAAAAAAAATGTATGTAGGCTGGATTCCCAAGGGAATGTATGTAGGCTGGATTCCCAAGGCTGATTTAGGCTGATCCCAAGCTTTTTCCAATTTTCTCAGTCCTCCAATCACTGTTTTGATAATTGTCGTTGTCCTCATCTCTGATTACAATTGAAACTCCAGTTACAGCCAAAAGATGTACTGATTTTTAAAATGCCAGACACTGCAGATATGTCAGAATGTTAGAAATAAACATTTGATGAAACTTCAGTGCATTGAGTCATTAAGCTAATGCATACATATTGTCCATACATATTTTCTCAGCTTTGTCTGATTTGAATTCAGTTATGCTTGATTGGAAAAAAAGTTACTTATTGAAAGTTTTAAAGTTACATTAAAAGCTTTCCATTCAATTCAATTCAATTTATTCTTGTATAGTGCCTTTTACAACAGAGTTGCCCCAAGGCACTTTACATTGGTGGTAGATGGTGGAACAGGTTACAGTAATAGAAGTCAAAGCCGGACGACTACGAAGGAGAGGAACAAAAAACTCCAGTGTGTGGAGAAAAAAACCTCTGAGGGTCCAAGGTCGACTGGCTACCCAACCCCCTTGGGTATACTAGCAGTAAAAGCTTGCTTCCAATGAAATAATATACTTCAAATCAGCTGCTTTTCAGGGGTGATTAATGCTTTGGGGTGATTTTGATGTTTTACTGTTCAGCACTGACACATTTACATTTATGTGTCAGCTGCCCAAAGCTTTGCTCCATTTCCCCTGTTTTTATTAGCTTTATTCTTTATTTAAAGATCCTTGCATCAGTTCCTTCTCCACACTGAGCTGCATCCGCTGCTTGGTGCCTGAAATAACCAACGTCTTCAAACAGCATTAGAGCACGGCGGCTCTTTTGAAAGGCAGATGAGATGCACTCTTGCTGAGGAAGCTTCGTTTTTCTCATCATTACATCTGACCTACAAATCTGCAGGCTAGTGTGAGTGAATCATGCTGGTACTCATAGAAGTATGTAGACATGGTGCGTTCATATTTGGCACTGTATAAGGGGCTCTGGGACCAGCCAAAGTGTTCTTCACTCGCTGTTTAGGAGAGAATTATCAGCTGGATCCAATGCATATGTACAAATACACATTCCTTTGCATTTGTGTATAAAGGAAATTTGTCACAATCGTTCATTGTTAGAGGCTACACTGAGAATTTGTCATTTTGCATCTTGCAAAATAAATCATAAAAAGTTCTTCTTGGTTAGTCAGTTCCTTTACAAGACTCCAATTAACAGTAGTAAGCAGATGCTTTATGCCATGTTAATTGCAAGGTGGTGCTTCCATGAGTCATACTAATTGTCCAGCACATCCTGTAGGTGCTCGATCATAGAGATCTAGGAAATTTGCAGATCAAGTCAACACTTTGACTATGATCTTTGTCATGTTCCTCACACTGATACTGATTCATTTTTGCAGTATTATGGGGACATCATTGTTCTGAAAGAGGACACTATCCTTAAGGAATGCTGTTGCAATGTAGGTGTGTACATGGTCTATATGGTAGGCAGTATGTGTCAAAATAAAATCCATACAAATGCCAGTACCCAAGGTTTCTCAGCAGAACATTGCCCAGAGCATCATGCTACTGCTTACTTCACATAGTGTATCCTGATGCTGTCTCATCCAAAGTTAGGAGACACATAGGCCCCTGGACATCTACATTATGTAAGAGACATGATCTATCAGATCATTGCTCTGTAGTCCAGTTCCATTTTAGTGGTGGACAGGGACCAGCATAATGTTAAAGAGACATGATTATCAGACCATTGCTGCATAGTCCAGCTCCATTTTAGACTCTTTTACTGGTGGACAGGGGCAAGCATATGGCTACGCAGGCTACGCAGAGCTTACGTAGCAAGCTGTGATGCATTGTGTGTTCTGACACCGTTCTAAAACAGTCAGCATTATCTTCTTTAGCAATTTCTGCTGTAGTGGCTTTTCTATGGGATTGAGCCAGATTGGCTAACTCATGAGCCTCCTCTACTCTCTTTGTCCTTTGGACCATTTTTGGTTTGTGCTAACCACTGCATACTGGGAACTACCCTAAAGACCTGCCATTTTGTAGATTCTCTGATCCATTCATCTAGCCATCACAATTTGGCCCTTGGCAAAATTTGCCCGCATCATTTTTCCTGCTTCCAACACATCAGCTTCAAGAAGTGACTGCTCATTTGCTCCCTAATCTGTCACACCTCTTGACAGGTGCCATTGTAATGAGATTATCCATGTTATTCACTTCACCTGTCAGTGTGAAGCAGCCAAGCATTGTTATGCTGTATTTGAATTAAAAATAGAATCCAGTAGCTGCTTTCCTGGGGGACTGTTTTTTTTTTTTTCTTCTTCTCTCAGCCTTGGTGTAAAATTTTAGTATGAGTGTAAAACATTATTTATGCTAATCACACAAACTCTCAAATCCCCCGAGCCATCTAACTTAAGGCAGTCAACATTTAAGAGAAGACATTTGCACTGGGAGAATATGAAAAGTACAGCTGTTTGATATTTGTTTGCTGTTTGTGTGTGTGTGTGTGTGTGTGTGTGTGTGTGTGTGTGTGTGTGTGTGTGTGTGTGTGTGTGTGTGTGTGTGTGTGTGTGCTCATGTGTGTGTATGTGTGCATGTTTGGAGACAGGGGCCAAACCCTATTAATGATTCTGTTTTGGCCCGAGGAAAGTGCTTCATGAGAAACACACGTAACTGATCTTTTGTGCATGTTGTTCTGGATGGTTGCTACTCATCTAACCTGCTGGACTGCATGGTCTATGTTGAGAGTAATTGCTTCATACAAGCAGTGAAGATTCACACCTCAGAGAGAATGCTCAAAATGAGATCAATTCACCTTATTTAATTCATCTAGACATGGTTAAATCCTGTTTGAAGCTAAGGGGACACGTTTTGTTCATATTTCTCTTGATGGAGAATCTCACATCTCACACCTCATGTGCAGACCTTCGTTGATACAACTCTGAGACCTACTTGAGTTCCGTATAAAAGACTTATCCTTTGCGCAGATCCCTTGAATGCTGGATTCATTTGATTGACTTTCTGAAAAGAGGGCAAGATGGTCCAAACACATGCATGAATCGGAGATGTTAAATGCGGTGTATCTGATTTATTCTACCTTTTGCCCTGTTAGAGTTCGGTTTGGCTCCTTCTACCCTGGTTGAGATAAGTGCCTCAGATCATGGATGAACTAGATGCTGTTAATTATAGTTCCTTATTTCCAAACCTGATATACATATGCATTTACATTTGAATCCTCGTTTTTTCTGACACCATCCTTTTTAGATGTTCCTCAAGAACTTCTTCTTCTTCATGTTTTTGCAGTGCAAAATGACAGATTTTCACTGTAGCCTCAAACAAACAGCGATTGTGTCACGGCTAATTTCTTTTATATGCTAATGCTTGGGAATATGTAGATGTGCCTTGTATCTAGCTCATACTTATCTCCTGAAAAGTGAGTGAAGAACATTCTGGCTGCTCCCAGAGCCCTTTGTACAGTGAAAGTGAAGTTAAAGTGACATCTTGTCATTGTGAAACACAGCACAAAAACGAAATACAGCCTCTGCATTTATCCAATACACACTGTGCAGCAGGAGGCGGCTATTTAAAGTGCCCAGGGAGTAGTGACGGGGACGGTACCTTGCTCAAAGGTGCCTTAGGGCAACCTACTGGTCTGTTATTTGAACCCATGACCTTCTGAGCCTACTGGACTTGGTTGGAAAAGGTCATGCAAATATGAAATGAAATTGACTGTGTTGGAACACCAACTTCCTAAGAAGGCCTTAGGTAAAAAAACAAAAACAAATAAACACTGCTATGGGCTGGTGACTTACCCAGGGTGTTTCTCCATCTTTCACCCTGTTATATTAATTTAAGTATCTATCTATCTATCTATCTATCTATCTATCTATCTATCTATCTGTCTCTGTCTGTCTGTCTGTCTGTCTGTCTGTCTGTCTGTCTATCTATCTGTCTATCTATCTATCTGTCTGTCTGTCTGTCTGTCTGTCTGTCTGTCTATCTATATTGAGAGCAATGTGTTATCAGTTCCCTCCATACTGTACTCAACATAACCACCCTTTCACTGAGAACTCTTTTGGACCCCAAGGTATTGCAGTGAAAAAATAAATATTTCATGTTTAAATGGCTGCACCCTGAACTCTCTGCTGACTTCAGCCTGTTAAAAGTGAATAGAGCTCCAAGCACTTGAGTAGTTCATCTGAGTTCAGTATGTTTGTAAAGCTTTATAAAGCTTCACTCCAGAGGTCACCTAGTCTAGTCAAATTATATACCGTGCAATAAGAAGCAGCTGATCAAGTAGTCAAGTCAAGTAGGATTTTATTGTCATTTCAGCCATATACACAGTACACAGTGAAACGGTTCCCTGTTCAGTCAGGGAAGGTGCACACACACACAGAAATACAGTAATGCACAGGCAGGAGGAGAGTCCAAAAAAATCTTTTTTTTCTGCCAAAGTCAAAGCTCAAATTTTATTAGTATGTAAATACAGTTCAAGGTGATTTACACTAAAATACATCTTCATAGGCAGCAGAGGTTGGATTTAGAGAGCTGATAGGACATGCATCTAAGAGTAAAAACTAATTTGAAGGTTGTGGGTTGTGGGTTGTGGGTGTCCCCAACGCTGCTCCCTGGGCTCTGGATATGGCTGCCCACTGGTGTATGGGTTAAATGCAAGGTTGCATTTTGGTGTGGTTCACAGAGTTGTGTGCTGTCTGCTCACAATGACAAATAGTCACTTTCACTTAATGTGCAACTAACTTTTGCCCAAATTTCTATTATTTCAAAGAAAACTTAGGAATGACTTCTTAAAAACAGAACTGTGTATTGTCTTCTGGCTCAGCTACCCCTTGATCTCACTCTGAAAGGCTTGTTGGAAAGAGAAGAGGACTTCTTATTACTCGAGCGATTCAGTTTAATTTCTGCAGTGAGATTCTGAGAGCTCTTGTGATTTTAACATACACTTTACATCAGGACAATCTGAGTAGATCCAAGGGCAGGGCTGAAGTTCACTAAAATACAGCAAAAACTCAAAATATAGCCCCTCTCAGCCCTTTTCAAATTTTACTGCCTTTTAGCATTTATATGGTTTATGTGAATACAGTCATTACCCGGGCAACAGTGATGTGGATGGCACCTTGCTCAAAGGTACCTTAGGGCAGTCTACTGGTCTGGGATTCAAACCCACAACCTTCAGATCATGGGGCCTAGTCCCTAAACACTAGGCTACTGTTGCCTAATATGTCAGGGTGCTGATGGAAAAATGTGTCATCAGTGCCAAATCCCATGTGTGGGAGTGGCTGCTAAACTGCCTTTAATAAGACTCCGTCAGAATCCGTATCAATTTATATAATTCCAGCTCACTGAGAAAACCAGGAAACATTTCAATAATAAAATGAAAGCTACATGGCTCTGCCTGCTGCTTGTGAAGGTTATGATGTTCCAGCTGCTAATTCAGCAGCAACCCATCTCTTCCAAAGCTGAAGCTGAACCTCCCCCACTCTACTCCCCCTTTTCCCCCTTAGGCCAAGGGTAGAAGCCCCACATTCACTGCAGCACTGCTGTCTCTCTCTCTACTCACCATCTCTTACTCATTCGGTCTCTCTCTCTCTCTACTCACCATCTCTTACTCATTCAGTCTCTCTCTCTCTCTACTCACCATCTCTTACTCATTCAGTCTCTCTCTCTCTACTCACCATCTCTTACTCATTCAGTCTCTCACTGTCTCTACTCACCATCTCTTACTCATTCGGTCTCTCTCTCTCTCTCTCTCTACTCACCATCTCGTACTCATTCGGTCTCTCTCTCTCTCTATCTCTCTCTCTTCTCTCTCTCTCTCTCTCTAGCTCTCTCACTCTCTCTCTTTCTCTCTCTCTCTCTCTCTCCTGCTCTCTAATCACTGTCTCTTGCTCAGTCAGGTTACTCCCTCCCACTTCCCCCACTGTCTCACACTAACTCAGTCTTTCTCATGCCTGTCTGTCTGTTTATGTATCTCTCTTCTCTCTTTTATCTCTGTCACTTTCTCTCACTAACAATCAGTCTCTCACTCAGTTAGTCTCTCTCTGTGTCTCTCCCTACTCACTCTCTCTCTCTCTCTCTCTCTCTCTCTCTCTCTCTCTCTCTCTCTCTCTCTTGCTCTCTCTCGCTCTCTCTCTCTCTCTCTCTCTCTCTCTCTCTCTCTCTTGCTCTCTCTCTCTCGCTCTCTCTCTCTAGTCTCTCTCGCTCTCTCTCTTTCCCTCTGTCTCTCTCTCTTTCTCGCTCTCTCTCTGTAGCCCACGCATAGTGCAAGATGAGTTGAATCATGGGATTGAGTGGGTGGGAAATGTGCTGCTTTTCTATCACACACACACACACACGCACACACACACACGCACACACGCAAACACACACGCACACACACACACACACACATTCTCACAAACATCCTGATGTAACATTTAATTTATAATGTTTTATTACCATGACTGTCAATTTATAGTTTTGCCATTAGGTTTGTGAAAAAGTGATTTATAAAACACACACTACATAAAGGTTTTTATGGATTCCTAGAAGCCAAAAATGAAAAATGAAAAACTACAATAAAAAAGAGATGATAAGATATAAATGGGTAATAATAAATACCATGCAGACAGAGGGCAGCTTTAGAGTTAAGCCTTTCTTTCCATTCCTAGAGTTATGCAGGGTGGGAAGACAGATTTAGCTACAACAGTCGCTCTCTTAACTTCCACCCAAGTGTAACAGAAAGAAAAGACAGTGCATTATTAACATTTCACATTTTTCAAGAACGTCTCTCTTTTTAATGTATAGCCTGTGTAACAGAGAAGGAAATACGTTTCCGTTTCCATTTGCATCAGCTCACATCCCCAGCATCGGCTTCCCTCTCCCAGCATTCAGGTTTTGGGTGTTTTCAGAAACTTTTTTTCAAAGTAGGGTTTTCATTTCGGTACAGAATCCATGGGACGGCATTCTGATCCTAATTTAAATCTGTAAAACGGCAAGGTTTTATTGTTTTTTTTGAATGACTCAAGGGGGACTGTTTTACCCCCAATATAGCATGTGTTCACTGCATTCATAATGCGTTAAAAATCAATTTCTAGTTTGTTAAATGGCTTTAATACACTAGTTTTCAAAATACTGCAGAAATCAGCTCATCCCATTTCTTCTTAAATCAATTTAGCCTCAGGTTGATAAATGCTCAACTCCGGTCCTTGAAGCAAACTACCAAACTTTGCCAGCACCAGCCCTGTTACAATGTTAGAACACCGCTGTTAAGTGATTATTAATTAATTATTTTAATCGTTATTATAATCATTTTTCTCTTCAGGGAACAAACTTAAATATATAATTTTTTACAGAATTATTAGCAAGCATATATGGAATGTGCAATGTGATATTTTCCTTCCAATACATTTAGTTATACATAATTATATATAAATAATCTGTTTTTTTAGTGCTGCTGTTCAAATTTTTGCATTTTTAAATGTTTCCTCTTTTAGGCACTGTAAAGAATGTTGGGGTGCCTTTAAGTGTATGTATGAAAGGTGCAATATAAATAATGTTGTATTATTATTATTATTAGTAGTAGTAGTAGTAGTAGTAGTGGTAGGAGCAGGAGGAGGAGGAGTAGATCATAAATAAAATCAAAATTATCAGAAGCATGGCAAAAGTATGTTATAATACTGTTTCATTTTGCCCTCAACAGAAGAGTTGTACTGGATTCCTTGTATTTTGGCCCCTTCGAGAAAACATTTTTATCCCCAAATGCCACACCATAGTTCTGCTTCTCTATTAAAAACACTCTTCGAGCCATTGCTCAGTTAGAACACCCGTTTTCATTTGAGCTTCAGGCAGGATTCTAACATGCCTCAATAAAACCCATTGCCTCTTGTTCCCCAGCCTGCCTTTTTTAGGAGTGAAGAGGAATTGTTTAGAGTGTGTGTGTGTGTGTGTGTGTGTGTGTGTGTGTATGCTTATTTCTTTTTTTCCTCTGTCTTTAATATTTGGGTATTAGTATTGGTGGCTGGGCAGAGACCCGTGGCAATAACAGAATGCTGGGCAGATGGCTTGACACTGTGGGTCAGCCTTTTCCCTGAACAACTCATCTTGGTCTACAGCACTTGTTAGAAATCTACACCCCTTTCTTTTTCGCAGCCCGAATGAGAACGCTAGTTGCAGTTGCTTTTAACCGGTCATTAATGACCAGACAAAAATGGTTAATTGTGCCTTTAATTCTTGCTTATTACTTGTACAGTCTTCAAATACTGCAAGTCTACTTTTAAATGTAAAGAAAACATTAAAAAAAATAATTTTAGAACTGCTTTTCAACAGACATGCATATGATATTTCTCACATCACTTTGATTCGACATCACCAGCTATCCGGGTTAAGCTTGGCTTGTTTAGAAATGACTGCACTGTGTTAACAGCAAGATCAAGGCAGAGGTGGCATTGTGGACACAGTCCAGCAGTAAAGTGTGATTTAGCACCGCTTAAACTGTAGACCCCATTGTCTTCACAATTTGAAAGCCTGTTTAAAGAGGTTATGGTTTGTATTCACTAGGTTTTTTGCAGTGATAATACTATTACATAGACTTCTCAAGTTATTAAAATATTATTATAACGTTTAACTCACCAGCAGCTATTTTTGTGCCTTTGTAAGTAAAGATGGCCAACTAAAGCAGAGATTTGTGACCAAAGCTTGAAAAAATGCCAATGAGAAAACATCCTTGCAGCACAACTCACATGCATTGCTACTGTGAACACATCAGAGTGCAACAGGCAGTACACCCTAATGAAATGCTTCCCTGCATTTAACCCCTCCACCCATATGGAGCAGTGGGCAGCCATGCATTCAGCGTTCAAGGAGCAGTGTTGAGGGAGGATACCTTGCTTAAGACCTTAGGGAAACCTACGGGTCTGGGACTCAAACCCATGGCCATCATGGTCATGATCAAGGGGTCAGGTACCGAACTACTAGGCCACAACCAGCTTTTTTTGTCATGAAAGGCTTGTTTTGTTAAGCTCTTTAAGCCTGATGCTTTTGCGAGGTAGGTGTGGTGGGCAGGCAAAGTCACACACTAATGTTTAGAATTACCAGATGATGAAATTTCTCATCAATTAAGTCTGAAGTTACAATCAGCTGCAGTCTGACCATAGCTGCAGTCTGACTTTTCCAGAGTACATACATGCACATGAATATACAGTACAGGCAAGTTAAGCACAGTGGAAAAGGGGCTGCTATGGCTTTATAATAACCATGACTAAGGAACTGATGTCTGATCCTTGAAATAAAGTATAAAGTTCCAATTCTCTTACATTTACATAAGCATCTCTATGACAAAATGTATATGATTAATGCTGTTTAGAAGACCCAAATAAATTTGAGCAATAGATGACTCAACCACTATCAGGTCAGTTATTATTCATTGATGGCTTATCTTTAAAACTTATTTAATGTACAATCATGGCAGATGATCATACATTTTATCTTGCCAAAGTTCTGCATCATCTTATACATTATATATAGATGATGGATGGATGGTTGCATGCATGGATGGATGGATTGATTGAAGGATGGATGGATGGATGAATGAACATACTACTGTTATAGCACATTTTGCAGCAAGCGATAATCCATGTGAAGTATTTATGCATGTGCATGATGTGTGTGTTTCTGTTTTTGAAGTAACTGCTTTAAAGAAAATGCTGCTATCTTGAAATGCATTGCTTCCTATAGTTCACATCATAAAATGAAAACACACTAGACTGATATGTGTTATGATCTGGGTTTAATTTGGCTTTGTTGTTGCGGATGACTGTTGTGTGTGTGGTTCCCTGTTGGCTTTGTTTGTTGTTCTGCAGTCTTTAACTGATTGATCTTCCAGATTGATTGGCCTGAGTGAATCTTGCCGTGGTCTCTGGCCTTGCAGGCTGGCCCTAATCAGGACTTGATTGAAAGCAGAAACAGCGAACCAGCATGAACACAGGCCCAAGAGACAGCGTGGCATTCCTTAGGATGTGCTGGAAATCAATGAATTGTGCAGCGCTACTAAATGAAAGATGGTTTCTGTGTTTACAGCTCCTTCATTTAAACTGGAATAAGGACCTAGGATGCATTTCCCAAGGGTATCTAATGGAAAAGCACATTTTCCATTATGTTCCATTATTTACATTATTTGGTGTTACTTTGCAGGTATTATTAAAGTTTCCAAACATACTAATTACTCCCTAGTCTGAAGAAACTAAGCAAAAAGTCCACAAACAATATTTCTCTACATTTTACCCATACACATAGTGTAGCAGTGGGCAGCCATATCCAGCACCTGGGTAGCAGAGATGGGGACAGTACCTAGCTCTAGGGTACCTCAGAGCAACTTACTGGTTCAAGATTCAAATCCACAACCTTCTATTTTATTCGTAATACCTAACACTAAGCCACCACTGCACTGTTGCTTAAATGGCAGATTAAAAACAATTAAACTGGTTTTCTATTAATGGCTATCAGAACCATTGCAGCCTTTCAAAGCACACAACTGAAACAAGTTGCTCAAGGCGAGTAGCCGCAGCTTCTCATTAAGAACCGAGGTCTTTTACATCTATCAGTCTTAAAGGTGCAGTAATTAAACAGCTTGTTCAGTTAGAGTTGGAAAACATGAATAAAAAAAAAACCTGTATTTTTTTTTTTTGTTGCATTAATCCATACAAACATTATGAATGGTTGGAATAATGGCTTTAATGGTTTTTGGAAATAGAGGATTTATGCCTTCACTTCTTTTGCAAACTGTTTGAAATTCATTCAGCGATAGCCTGTATTTGCTTGAGGCAAAAAAGCAAAAGAGGAAGTCAGTTGACTTTAGCACTTTGCTAAGATTAACACATTTAAGATCAGATTGAGAAATGCATTAGAGCTATAGTGGCTGTGCTAAAGCCAAGCGTTGACATCGCTCTATCGCTTCAGGCTGCACCATTCAATGCAAACGAGTACACATACGCACATAACTGCGCACCAACATCCTTTTATTTCCCTTCTTGAGTCTGATCCTCTAAGACGTTCCAGTCAAAAGGTTTTTCCTGATCCACAAATATCTGTCTGTGAATAGGGGAGTGTATTTGCTCAGTTAAAAAGTTATTAAAGTTGCTCTTTTTGATGAAGCTGTTGGTATTTCTGACAAATTCATGCATTTGTTTTACCCCACCAGTGTATTTTTCCCTTTTTTCCCACCCAAGTGCTCAGTGTGGATATTAGCAGGGCCAGAGTTTGCGAATTCTTTTAAATATTCATAACCTGCCCTCCTTTTTCCGGAGGGTTATCTTTTCGCTACTCACTTAGTCAGCACTGTCTACTCATAGATGGGAGGGGAGGAAAAAGGTTCTTGGGTTTGATGGCGGGCTAGGGCAGATGAAGACTTCAAAGAAGGAAGAATCAATAGTCAGGGAAGGCAAAAGGAACGCTCCCATATGAAAGAAGGCCTCGTATGTTAATGGTAACAAGTCAGAGTAAAGCTGTCTGAGCTTACGAAAAGCTGCTACGCAGTATGTGCATGATCCCCACACATGTACTGTATGTAGCTGTGCTGTTTTGCCAGTGGGTGGGGGATGGGGGTGGGGGGTTCTTGCAACAATGCTTCTCTTTCCTCAGTCTGCAGGAGACCATGCGTTTGCAGCTGATTTTAAAGGGACTTAAATGTTTTGTTGCAGGGTTGCTGCAATTTGTATTAAAGCCATCTGTTGCCATGGTGACGTTCACCCCCACGTCTTCCGAGATATTTCTGGAAGAGAACTTATTTGTGCACACACCAAGTCTATGTGCCTCACACACACAAGCACACTCACAACTGAACATTTTCTCTCTCTCCCACTCATGCACGCACACACGCATGCACACACACGCACACACACACACACACACCGACACTTGTTGCTGTGGTTTAGGACACACTGTGATTACTGTGATCTATAAATTGAGACCACATTTTTTAGTTGAGCATTTTTTAAACAAAAAACCTCAGTAGAAACGCTGATCTAGAATTGTGTTTCATTTATATGTGTGTGTGTGTGTGTGTGTGTGTGTGTGTGTGTGGCAATGACCGTTATAAAATAGAATGACACCTAAAAACCAATTAATAGCACTGTTCAAAATGAATGCCTGCAGTGGGAAAGTTTTACAACAAAATCTTCCCCATTAATGAAGCCCTGACTGCAGTGTGGTCGGGTAGGGAGAACTCTTTGTAATAGGCACACTTTGGACTGCAAATATGACACAGCAGTGTGTGGGGAGTGTGAAAAATTGTGTAAATCTGAATTTTTTGCTGAAAACATCCTTTAACAACTCCATGGTTTGACAAAAAATAACTCAGGCAGGTAACCTGAAAAAATCCGTTTGCTTGTGTGACTTTTGCGTCATAGGTCCATTACCAAACTGAAGAAACGTTTATCAAACCTTAGGTAAGGGTCAAATTGTGCAAGTTTGGTTTTTTTCCTGCCTGTCACATTTAAGTGCATTCTTTGAGAGACGTACTAGGCCTAGGGAATGTATAAAGAAGCTTAGCTGTGGTTGGAGAGAGAAAGTAATAAAAACAGACCAGCTGTCATGCATGAGCAGCACTTTTGAATCTGCAGAGCATGCTTCAAAACCGAGGCCATGTAGCATCCGCATAGTCGCTCAGATTTGAGCGCGGAATCTTGCTCCACTGTGGCACAGGCCAGATTTCCTTTGGGAGAAAAAAGGGCCAGGAAAAAATCAGATCAAACTGACAGCCGAGCCTTCTGAGGGGGTTCTGTATGAAGTATTTGTGACAGCTGACTGTGCCCTCTTTCTCTCTCTTTTCCCTTCTACCCTTCCTCTCTTGCTCTGTTTCTCGGTCTCTGATGTCTGCGTGGGAAGGAGAGGGTATCTATTCAAGTTGCATTTATTTTTGGCTCACAGGAAGTCTCTGCAAACAAAAGCTCTTGAGTCACCAAAATGCACAATAGGGCCGCGCATCGATTCAGCGGCTGTACCTGCGCCACCGCCACTGTAGGCACGCCAGCCAATTACACAAACCAGCCGAGAGAATTCAAAAGCCTCTTTCCTCCCTGCTTTTTCGTAAGGAAGCATCAAGGTATGAAGCAGTCTGGAAGCCTCCGCTCAGGCTTCTCTAGAGCTGCTTTTCCGTTTAACAGGCACATACCACTGGGGCTGTTTTTTTTACATGAGCCAATTAGAACAGGTTATTTGTTGTTTGCGGTGGCCTGGTGATTAGGGAGTTGGCCCAAGGATCAGAAGGTCACAGGTTTGAATACTGGATCAGTTGCCCTGAGGTACCCTTGAGCAAGGTACTGTCCCCATCACTGCTCCTCGGATGCTTTCAGTAGCTGCTCCCTGCTTCACGTGTTTGTGTGAATGGGATAAATGCAGAGGTGTCATTTCATTTTGGTTCACTGTGTGTTGTGCTGTTTCACAATGATGAGAACAGTCACTTTCACTTTTCACTTAAATGAAATGAAGATACTTCCCCACTATTCTCGAACTATTTTAACCACATCCAGATCTTCATTAAAATTCTTGCAGACATGTTGACATGGACACAGTCCTCTAATTTGTGGACATCACCTCTGACAGTGCCTGGGCCGCCTGTAATGGTGAGGTTTTATGGTGTTTTTTTTTTTATAGTTCACAATAAGACATCTTACCTAAAACAACACTGACAGATCTGCTCCACCTTATGACCAGCTGGATCTGTTTGGAGCAGATTGAGGTTTTGAGGTTGTTCTTATATGAAAAAAATGCACTTTATGGGTGACTATTAGGTTCTACTGTTTGTCTGCAGTGCCTCACTAAAGTTGTACGCCTGAGACACCAAACATGCCTTCCACTACAACTGGAGGAAGTGGAAAATGGTGTAAATGTCATTTTTCTCTGAAATTATTCCTTTAGAGACACTGGCAAATGGTCCTGTAGACACCTCCTAGGACGCTTTTTCGAAATAAACATCCTAAATAGACTTCACAATATTTAGTTTTGCAACAGGGCCCTTGTGCCTCCACTCACTTTACCAGATCCAAAGAGGCATAAAACAGAACCCCATATTGCAGTTTAGCAATTGCAGAGTACTTTTGTTCAGATTGACATGTTTTAAGCCCCAAGGCTGAGATCAGATAGAAATCAGCGAGACGGTGTACGACCCTAGATCTTTTTCCACATGCTTACACTCAGGCTAATCATTATGTGACAGCCTGATTGTTAAGGTATTAGCTGATGTGATATTTTGAAAATTTCCCCATGCTAATCATAAGTAATGTCTTTCACCATGTGGCTAATCTTGTTAGCTCTAAATAAATGTCAAGTCAATATTGAATTATAAAGCAAACCCAATTACGCCCTCTTGTCCTCCATCCCTGTAAACCATCAATCAAGCTCAGTCCAGTTTCCGTGGTCAGTAGAGGTTTATGTAAACTCATATTACAAATACTATGCATATTGCATTCATAGTATACATTGCACAGCTATCATGCTAGAAAACATATACTAGAAGGTATTTATTTTAATCCAAGACTGTTGTTTTCTTTTTGATGCATTATTTGAAAGGGGGGTGACATGGTGACACATTTGGTAGTGCTGTTGCCTCACAGAAGGTCCTAGATTCGATTTCCAGGCAATGGGATGAATCTCCCAGTATCTGTGTGAGCTTCCTGTTGGTGCTCTGGTTTCTTCCCACCGTCCAAAGACATGCATGTCAGGAGGATTGGAGATGCAAAATTGCCCTCTTTGCATCAACTCTTATGAGAGTTTTGTCTGTGTGTCTGCCCTGCTATGTACTAGTGATCTGTTCATGGTGTGTCCCTGCCTTTCGCCCTGTGAGAGCTGAGATAGACTCCAGTACTGCCTACGATCCTAATCAGAATAAGCGGTTATGAAAATGAGTGAGAGTATTTCAAAGGGTAGCTGCATTTTAGGGCCTTATCCTTTTGACCATTTCTTTGCAGGCTTTTTGTAGATTTCCATTCCGATTGTCTTTGCACATTTTTGAGTTCACAGTCCCATCACTGATCACAATCTCACCAACGCTGGTGGTGGAGAAACAGCTTCAGACTTGAATTTACTCTACCTTTAATGCATCCTGGTTTGCATTATTCCAGACTTCCTCCATTCAAAGAAAACTGAAAGATCAGAAGGGTTGTGGGTTCGAATGCCCTGAGGTACCCCTTGAGCAAGGTATCGTCCCCATCACTGCTCCCTTGGCACTGGATATGACAGCTGCATGTGTGTGTCTGGGCAAAATGCAGAGGAAGTATTTTGTTGTGGTTCATTGTGTTCTGTACTGTGTGGTCACAATGGCAAATAGTCACTTTTGCTTTCACCTATCACGGTGTGGGATACATTTGGCAGCAAATATATATATATATATATATGTGTGTATGTGTGTGTGTGTGTGTGTGTGTGTGTGTGTGTGTGTGTGTGTTTGTGTTAGAATGTTTGGCACACTAATGGCAAATAGACATTTTCGCTTTTATCAAGGTGCGGGATATATTTTGCAGTAAATATATATATATTTGTGTGTGTATATATATATGTATCCCACACCTTGATAGGCGAAAGTGACTATTTGCCATTAGTGTGCTAAACATTCTAACACACACACACACACACACACACACACACACATATATATGTGTGTGTGTGTTTGTGTGTGTGTGTGTGTGTGTGTGTGTGTTAGAATGTTTCCCACCTCCATACAAAAAATCCATACTCTTATTCTTCTCATGACATGTGTAAGTGTGTGTGCGTGTGCGTGTGTAGTAGGTATGTTCCAAGGCCAGCAGTTTAAAGATAAAAGAAAGAGGTGAATGGATGGATGGATGGATGGATGGATGGATGGATGGATGGATGGCTGGATGGATGGATGGCTAGATGGATAGATGGATGGTCAGAGGAATGGATGGAGTGTTGACATGTTGTGGAATACCGGGTTCATGGACGTTTGCAGGGGGGGTTGGCATTTCTAATATAGAATGAAGCAGTGATTTATATCACCACTGTGATGTGAACAAAGTGAGAGCTACTCCTCCATATGCACACTCTGGACGGAGTGGGTCTACACATGCTGGAGGATTTTCTCCTCTCAACACCCTAAAATTTCTCAGCCATGCCCTTCCTCCAAAAAAAATTCATTTTGTGCTGCTGTGGCTGTGTGTAGATTATATATATAATTATAATATATAATATAATATATATATATATATATATATATATATATATATATATATATATATATATATATATAATACAGAGAACCAGGAGTGTAGAGCATAATATTCCATGTGTGTCTCTTACCTTTATATACTGTGTACTCTGCTCTACACTGTGTGCACAGTTGTTAGGTATTTCGTGCTTTTGGGGGAAAGATGAACTCAAAATCAACCCCCAAACCTACTACCAGTTTTAAGAAGACTCTTTCATCAAGCAGTGGTTCAGAAAAAGTTTTGATCTTTCAAGGAGATCATGATTTTTATGCAGGACGATGCTCCATCACATGCATGGCGGTTCTCTTCTGTGTGGCCAGTAAAGGCCTTAAAGACATAAGGATAGTGACATGCCCCCCTTCCTCAACTGATCTATACCCTATTGAGAACTTGTGGACCTTCTTAAACAGGAGATTTATGGTGAAGGAAAACTTTCCACCTCTCTGAACAGTGTCTTGGTGGCTGTTGTTGCTGCTGCACGAAAGTTGATCGTCAACAGAACAGAAACTGACAGACTCCATGAATGGCCTAAAAATGTTGCACACAGTGTACAGTGTCAAGTGACTATGTGTACTATGTACACTGTATTTTGGGCACAGTCAGCTGGAGTTGAACTCAAAGCCACGTTCCAATATGTCTCATTCTGAACTCACAATATGTATTTTATGGTAAACATATACAATATGCAAAAAATGCTAGCGATGTTGATACGTTTCTAAGAATGAACTGGTTTTCTAAAAAATGTTTCTAAAAATATTGGTTTTGGGCTCATTGCACTGTTTCAGCAATGGCAATAGGTCATGGATAAATCACAAATCAGTCATTTATTATTTATTATGCTCAGTCTAATTAGTTGTGAAAGTGAAAGTGAAAGTGACTATTCTTGTCAATGTGAAACACACGGTGAGCCACAACGAAATTACACCTCTGTTTTTTACCCATGCACACACACGTGCAGCAGGAGGCAGTTATTGAAAGCGCCCGGGGAGCAGTGACAGGGACAGTACCTTGCTCAAGGGTACCTCAGGACAACCTGCTGGCCTGGGATTAGAACCCAAGACCTTCTGATCCTGGGGCCTAATGCCTAACCACTAGTTTTGAGAGTGAATAACTTATACACATACAGAACCTTAAAGCAGTAGTTTTCAAACAGGTCTAAAGAGATCCCGACAGGTTGTTCCAAATAAGACATTCTTGAAAAATACTTGAAAAAATACTTTTTTGGAGTTCTCAGATAAGCACAGCCTTTGATTTTAAGGAGGTACATAGGGCCTCCATGTATTTCATATATTCAGCCTTTAAAAGAAGCTTCAGTCAAAAACGCTGATATGGCTGATTGTGAATGAGTAACATTTTTTAGTTGATTTAATTGATAGAATGCCTGCAATGCCAGGAATATAATCTTTCACTTTAAGGAATTCTTCAGTCAAAAACACTGATGTGCCTAACAGTGAATGTAAGCTGTTGGGAGCTAGTTAGAATGAACCTCTGTGCATAACGCTCACCTGCCTTCATTGGCGTCTTTGTTCATAATGTTAGCATTTGTGAAATGTTCCTTTATAGTTTGAAATGCTTTGAAATTGAGTCTGAATTGCAGAATCCTTTTGGCATCCTGTCAAGCTCGCCAGCAGCACCTTGGAGTCAGACATTATTTCTAGAAGTCCAAAGTACAGTAAAAGGAAAGGAAAGACTGTCTTGTAAGAAGAGCTTGAGCTTTGAGCAGTGATCAAAGAGGGAAGATGCTTCTTGTGTGAAAATGGTTCCAGCGCAGGGGTCTCTCTCCAGTGAATAGCTCTATCACTTTAATGTTTCTGACTCTGTTTGACAGATTGGGGTGAAAATATCTGGAAAAAAAAATATCTGATTTCATTGACTTAATCCGTCTCATCTGCATCAGCCCGTCGATTGAAGCATCTTCATGTTCTGGGAAAAGCACAGAAAATCACTGGACACGCTTACATTAGAATTAAAAGATATTTGCTTCAGCATCTGCCATTTGCCTTCTATTTTAAATATTTTAGTCCATTTCTGTATCACAGGTCAGCTACCATAAACAGTACTTTTGAGTTATTTCCTTGTATTTGGAAAAGAACAAGGATCCCATTGAATGGGAAGTTGCTTAAACATCACCCCCTTGTCTTTAATTAGACATTTTCCCGTAGTCAGCACCTTCTGAATGCAGAAAAGTGTTGAAATTATTGTCAGTAGTGATGTAATGTGTAAGCATCTACATTGCATCATCACTTTTATTCTATCACTCAGCTATCTCTCTCCATCTATCCTTTCTTTTTCATTTCCCCCATCTGTTCTGTTGTTGTGGTGACCCCACCTTCCCTCCCCAAAGACTAATTACTCGCTCAGTGGAACGCTTCCTCATTAATAGTTATGAAACTGACAGATGGATGTTTTTTGATGCAGGACTTTAGTAATTAGATGTATAGTTGGTCTCTTTGACTAGGGGGAGCCAGGCAGTTTCTGTGTGTACAGAGTTGTAGGTGGTATGTAATGCAGAGGGTAATAATTAGGGGTGTCAGGTGACATATTTCATTTAATGAATCGCATGATTTGCTTATGTTTATTCTGGCATGGTCAAATTAAGTTCACATCAGTAGTTATTTTGTTGAATTCTAACTGTCAAGTGTATTATTACAAAATTAGATTAAGACATTTAAAAGATAACAGAATTATTTGGTGTGGGCTTTATATTGTAGCCTTTGCAGAGAGAAAAAAGTTCCTTCTTAGAGGGACGAACAGTATTTATTATTTATTAAGTGTTTGACTTGAAAGTATAGGACTGACTCGCATTCCTTCCCTTATTATTTAATCTTAAATTCATTTGTAATTAAAGAACCTGAGGTTGATCTGGACGGCAATGTGGCGCAGTGGGTAGCGCCATAGCCTCACAGTGTGGAAATCTCCTGGGTTTGATTTCCAGCTGGGGTGGTCTGGGTCTTTTGTGTGTGGAGCTCTCCCCGTGTCTGTGTGGGTTTCTTCTGGGTTCTCCGGTTTCCTCCCGCCTTCCAAAGACATGTCATCAAGTGGATCGGAGATGCTAAATTGTCCTCTAGGTGTGTGAGTGTGTTTGTCTGTATGTCTGTCCTGTGATGGACTCGACCTGTCCGGGCTGTTAACCGACCTTTCGTCCTGTGAGAGCTGGGATAGGCTCCACTGCCCCCCACGACCCTAATTAGGACAAGCGGCGATGAGAATGAGTGAGGGAGTGAGTGACACTGATCTTAAATAAATTAGATACTGGTCAGATATTCAGTACTGCTGTACTGTCATAATAAGAGTGTTGCTCAATGATCATGTCCAGTATAGTAAAAAGGCCACTTCTTCATGTTTATGCCTGTGTCAATTTTAAAATCATAAAACATGAGTGCCTGAGCAAATTCTGGTAAAATGTTTCCTCTTTTTACTAAGAGGAATCTACACTTTTGACACTGCTGTTTCAAAGAGCTACAGAAATAGTTGAAATATAATTTAACAAGAAGAATACCCCAATTTAAATTGTTTTAAACTTAAAAAGTTTTCACCAGAACTCCTTGATGGAGATTTTAATTTTCCAGTCTTATGTTTCCTTACTTTTCACAAAGGAACACCAAAGGTTGGATTGCTTGCTGTGAAAATGGTGGTAATAACACTTCCCTTTGCCGTCAGAATGAAGACAGCATGCAATGGCAGGTGTGTTCTTCCATTAGGAAGAAATTTAAAAGAGAATCGTTTTTGGTCTCATCGTTCGCTTCAGGCTACTGCAGGGATTTATTGGATTTGCAAACAGGCTGCGACTGTGGGACGTGTGCCATGGGGGCTATTACACTTGCCTCATTCTGGGCTTCTCCCGGGCTTTTACAGGCAAGAACTGCTTGGCGGGTTGATGTCAGTATGCTGTTACAGGCACTTAAAAAACAATGGCTTGCATAATGGAAATGTTTGTCTGAAGACTCAAGCATGGCATGCTATTTTGAAGCATTTATGATACAAAACATTAATTTCTTGTAAGAAACAACACTTAAAAACAACAGATCAGCGAGCAGCGTGAAAGAAATTCACAGAGAAAGGAAAAATGATGACAGGGAAGACGAAACAAGGGTAATGTGCTAAATGATTCGAATAAGGACCTCTCTGATCTCAAAATAATCAATGCAGTTATTCAGATAATTCAGCATGACATCTTAAGATCATGATTTGATAATGATGACGACTGGACTGTGATAAAAAAAAAAAAAAGTATTTATATATTAATGGAAGTATTAATTAGGAAATAAATCGCTTGCCTCTCTCTAATACATTCTAAACACAGTTCAGTTCAATGAATTGTAAACGTTTTTCAGAATTTTTTTTTACAATTTATGTAGTATAATGAGTTACATAAAGGGATTCATCCTGGAAGGCTTGATTCAGGCCAGCCAATAGGCACCGAGGTCATTTACATATACAGTCTTAAAGGCACAGTGACTAAAACAGCCAATTTAACCATAATGGATAAAGAGGGGTTGGAAAAAACTCCTGGAAAGGAAACAATCTTTTGTTCGACTGGATATCAAGACAAAAAATGAAAAATTACATATAAAGGTCCTTAAAACTGGGCCCTACAACAGTTCATTTCAGAACAAGTACACAACAGAGCAGCCTCAAAGCTCAACAGTAAATGCAAGAATGTATATGCAGGACGATACTGTGTGAGACAGTATGAGTCACACTAATTGTGCTCACACCATGTGAAGTGGCGAAAGTGTGCGGTGGGGATGCTGCGTTCCCACAGGATGGCCGTGTCCCTGTGTATAGCTCGTCAGACTGCTGTGCTGGCAAAGCTGTCAGCTCACACACACACACGCACGCACGCACGCACACACACTCACACACACACAAACATACACACACACTGCTGTAATAAAACTTTTACTTGCTCTACCCTGCCTACAATACACATGCAGACCTGCCACCTTTGACAACAGCCAACAACTGGCCAAGTGTCATTCTATGCTGTTGTTTTGCTCTTTTCTGCTGTTGTTCACTGTGTATCAATTCATCGGCCTGTTTGACCAAGAGGACACTCTCTGTGGTGTTACACTGATATTATAAGAAAGGTCTTACATTTATAAAGCTATTTAACTGGCAAAAAAACATGTATTGTCTCAAACAGTAATTTTAGAGTAAATACTAATAACTAACACTAGTTACGTAACATCCAACCATACATTGTTTAAACTGCATGTCCTAACCAGTGCTGCAGGGGTGTCCATTGCAGGGTTAATATCATAGAATATGTCAGTGTGTTTTGTTAACATTTAGCTTTTTTTTAGCTCCCATCCAACACGTGGCTTAACACTGCTTTTGCTGCTGATGGGCTTCAATTAATCCATAAGGTGGCCGGTTTCAGGAGAATCTAGAACCAAACCTTCTTATTTTCTTTAATTTACTTTCAAGCAATGTGTCTTTGTTGGATTTTTACATTTATTAGCCAAAAAGATATCCAGTATCTATAAACAGTTAGTTTTTGTATACTATTATAACAGAGAAATCTTAAAATATCCATCCATCCATTTTCTGCCTCTTGTCCCAAACGGGGTCGCGGGGGAGTGCTGGTGTCCAACCCAGCGCACACAGGGCGAGGACGGGGGACGCACCCTGGACAGGTCGCAGGGAACCTTAAAATATTGATTGAAAAAAAAAAAAGAAATATAAAGGACATTTGCTTAGACTACTGTTTGTGTGCATTTATTAATAACACACTTTATACAGTACCATAGAGAAATATTGGCATGATTCCCTCTGTCTGATCCATCTTTTTTTTCTTAAAAGAAAATGCAATTTAAGACGCGTCACATAAAGTCAAAGTACATCATTTGATTATATGATAAATTGTTAGAATTCAATTAATTAAATAATAATACAAAAATATCCCCTTATCATGGAGGTTCGTATTGCTCATTGCTGTGTATGCACTGCTGTGACCCCTTTGGATCTCTTTGTGGAATTCTGTAAATGAGCCCTACACTGCGTGTGTGTGTGTGTGTGTGTGTGTGTGTGTGTGTGTCTGTGTGTGTTCCAAGTCACTACAGCCCTCTGCCATTAGATTGTCGCAAGGCCCAATAATAACCTCTCTAATAACAGGGTAAGCTGCTCTTTTTCTTTCTCCTTCTCTCTCCCTCTCTCTCTCTTCTTTTTCTATATCTATCTCCACTCCCCCTCCACGCTCTCCCACCAGTAGCGCATTCTTCCTGAAGCAGTGGCGTCTCTTCATCTCCGACGTCACGTAATTAGCGCAGCTGAATAAGGAGCGCCTCGCCACCTGCAATTACCCAGATTGAGGCTGACAAAGCGACGGGGCGAACGAAACGGATGCTGCTGTCTGACTGACAGAGTGCAGTAATGAGGAGCATCGAGGGTGCGAGGAGCTTCAAGGGTGCTGCCAGCCCCCCCAACTCTACAGCTCAAACTACCACCTCCACTCTGCACCAATAGGCTCTGGCTACTTTTTTCCCCTCCCCACCTAAATTTACCCATAACTGGCAAACTGCCTGCTTTGAGAATAGCAAAATCAATCTTCATTCCACCACGATTACTTATGGAGATTGCTGGGTATGGCGGGGGTGGTTTAGGGGAGCTTGAGAGAAAAGAGCAGCATGAAGGGAGATGCATTTCCAGAGAGTCGAAATGAAAAGTGAAAAATAAAGAAAACAAGATGCCAAATCATGCTGGGAATAATGATCAGACTTTGAGGATTATTGCTGAAACAGATTCTGGTTAACTCATTTCTAGCTCCCTTTGTTTCCCTTGTTGACTAGTTTTCTAACTTCAAACTTTGTATCTAGTGAAATGAAAGACGCTGTGTTGATCTAGTGGCAAGAGATTATGCCTCATGGTCATAAGGTTGTGGGTTTGAATCCCAGACCAGAAGATTACCCTTGAGAGATATCCTTGAGCAAGGTACTGTCACCATAATTGCTCCCCATGCACTGGACATGGCTGCCCACTGTGACACTGTGTGTATGGGTGAAGTGGAAGTATTTCAGTGTGGTGCACTGTGTGTTGCTCTGTGGTGTGTTTATAATGATAAAATCATCACTTTCATGATTTCTCACAAGGAAGCTGCTGAACAGATGGGTTATAAGTTATTATACTAACCCTCTTTGAAATTATCAGATGGTCATGGTATAACTATTCTGCTCTCAGGATAAAATAAGCACAGTAAGCTGAGCTAACATGTTAATATGAGCTAGCACCTTATTTTTAAGAGACTGCAGAACAGTTAAACCATTTGCAATACATAGGTAAAGAGAAATGGTTATGGCTATGTGACATTTGCTGTATATATGTACCCGGCTGGGGGCAGTGGTGGCCTAGTGGTTAGGGCGTTGGCCTCATGATCGGAGGATTGGGGGTTCGAACCCCTTCCCAATAGGTTGCCCTGAGGTACCCTTGAGCAAGGTGCCGTCCCCATCACGCTCCTCATCGATGGCGACCTGTCCTTCGCCCTGTGTGAGCTGGGATGGACTCCCGCGCAACCCCGCTTGAGACAAGCGGCAGAAAATGACTGACTGATGGCTGTTGGCAGCTCTTTGCAACAGTGTTACTCTGATGAAACAGAATTACAGCCTTGCCCTACTGTAGACTTCCTCAGATGGAAGGAGCATCTTCCATCAACCCTTGTGGCAACCAAAATGCATCTTAAAGATTATAGCAAGGATTCGCCTGAGGGTAAGTGCGTGGAGGTCTGGTTGTTCTCTTCCTTTTTTGGAAATCAAAACACTTGGTCAAGCACGCAACCTTCCTTATGAAATCTACAGAAAAACTTTGATTAAATAGATCAAAGTAACAAGAGGCAATAAAAGATTCAAGTAAGAACAGTGGGTCGTCTGCACATCATGGATACCCAAGACAGTCAGCATTATGTACCATTCTGTGAGTCTCCATTCAGATCCCTATTACCCCATGCTCTCAGGCATCAATATATCCATCCATCCTTCTATTACCTGAACCGCTTATCTAAGCCAGAGTTACAGAGGGTGCTAGAGCCTATTCCAGTGCTTATTGGGGGGAAAGTTGGAGAAATACCTAGGACAACTAGGGGGCAATTTAGCCACTTCAATTATTCAGAAGTACGGATGGAGAGCATGAAAGCTTTACCAAGGATCTAGGCTGCCCTGTCTAGGAAAAAACCAATACCTTCTGGACACCCTGGGCCTCATAAGCTGATCTAATTCAGGGTGACTTGGGAACAGGACTGAACATACATTGATAATTGTGCACCACCTGAGCAAGCATAAGCATTTTGAAAAAAAAAAAAGGATTTTTTAATCTCATATACCATTTCCATATCTTTTATTTAAAATATATGGTTTTTTATGACACTTATGACATGGCATTGTTTTGATATAATAGGTCAGAATTTTTCATTTCCTTTGTTTTACACTCCACAGGTTGATTGTGAAGTGAATTTGGAGCAGTACAGCAAAGTGTGTGTGGATGACCCCGGGTGTGGCCGGCTGACTCCCTGTCCTGATGATGAAAGGCCTGTCCGGCAGTCGCAGCCATCACCATGTGGTGGCCTGCGAACCCTCTTATGACCCATTAGGTCACCATGGCAGCAGCAAACCCTACCTCATTGGCCAAATTGATGCCCCACCCCCACCTGAGCATCCTTACTACTCAGGGCGGAGCTCCTCCTACCAGCCAGACTGCGTTGTGGTGCCTTATGGAACATTTCCTCGGCGGCACTACAACTCCAGCCATGAGCTGAAGGATGAGTGTGCCCTGGTACCATATACAGGTGGCGGGGCATCCAAGGGCCAGCAGCGGGTACCAGTCAACCTGCTGGAGCAACTGGACCGCCAGCTTCCAGTGTCCCGGGATGGTTACCATACGCTGCAGTACAAACGTGCTGCAGCAGCTGCAGCATCAGCTGCTTTGGAGCAGCGCAACGACAGTCCAGGTCGTATCCGGCACTTGGTGCATTCTGTGCAGAAACTCTTTACTAAGTCACATTCTCTTGAAGGGCCACACCACAGCAAGGGTAGTGTGAATGGTGGGGGTGGAGGTGGTGGCAAGGCCAGTCCTGACAGGGAAGGTGGACCGACACCAACACCACGGCAGAGGAAGCGCAGCAAAAGTCGTGAGCGCTGCAAGTCTGCGGAACCAAAGCAGAGGGCACCGCCCTCTGGCTACTGGAGTTCTGAAGAGCCAGAGCGGGACGTCTGCCCACTTCGCCATGCCGCAGCACCCCCTGGAGTCATGACCATGGGCCGACACCCGGACAAGTCGCAGTCACAGTATTTTCTGGACGCATATCAGGAGGGGGCGATGCTGAAAAGCTCACGCAGCAACAATGATGTGGCCAAGTGCCAGACATGCGCCGTGGTGGCACCTTCACTGGGAGTGGACGGGACGCAGTTGGTGAAGAAGAGCTCATGGTCGTCCTCTCTCACGGTGAGCAGGGCACGCCAGGTCTACCAGAAGGCCGCCGTAAATGTAGATAAGGCGCTAGTGAAAGCAGAGGCTTGTCAGCAGGAGCGTTCGTGCCAATTCTTGCAGGTATGCAAAATTTTTAACGAAAAATAAAAACAAATACCCTTTTTCAATTTCCTCCCCTGCACCCCCATGCTTACCTTACCCACCCTCACAAATCACCCTCACCACCACTACCACCACCACCACCAACCACCACTACTACCACCTCTTCTTCCTCCTCTTCCAACCTTCTTCTGGAGAGAGCCTCCAGTTTTAATTTGAGTTCTGCTGAGAAGTAAGTGCAAACCACTAGTCGCCTTACTTTCTGTTTAGATGGCAAGCATCTGTTTTGAATCCATTCAGTCTCTTTAGTATTATTTCTTGGGCTTTTTATTGTCTTTTATTATGACTTTTAAAGGGGCCATAAGGGGAAATGTTTTTTTAAATGTATATTTGGAAATGAATACACATTTCAAAGAAAAAATACATTTGAAGAAAACACTTTTTTTGTGAAGTCATATGACTCACAGGATATTATTCAAATTTTAACCTGACTTTCCATTGATCTGACTGGTCATTCCAGAAAATACCTTGATGGCCACTTAAAGATGAATTTATTTTAGCTCAGGCAGCCAAAATACTTTTTGTACCAAACATGACACATAAAAGATGATATGTTCACCATGGAAAAGCATCATGTAAATGCATTTCTCCATTTGAAAACAAGTTATAACACCCTGCTCTACCAAAAGCTGAACGCAGTAAATCTAACTTTACTGTAAAAGTGAAATAACTGGGATGTGCTTAAGATGCAAATGGTGAGCCAAATTATCCACATCAGCCTGAACATACTATAAATTCTACTCCAAAATTATTTTCCAATGAGGCGCTACACTGGGTAACCAGTGACTTACTGTCTCATAAATACACAGTAAAAAAAACAGCCTAAGGATGAAAAATTGCTGAGCAAAAACGAATTACAAAGTCCCTTTTTTGGCACATGAAACCATATGAACTTTGGGAGGGTGGTGGGATAAAATGGAAGAAAAATGTAAAATATGGCTCCTTTAAAATCTCATCTCTTTTCCAATATGTTTTTCCCCAGTTCCTCTTCTTATTTACATATTATTAGAATGTGTGTGTGCATGTATGGGTGAGAAAAAGATATGGAAAGAGACTGAGAAAGAGACCGTGGATATGTGCTTATCCATGTGGGGTACAGTAATATAGACAGTAGTCTTGTTATGCTGACTGAGTTGGGACCTCGAGAGAGAGACAGAGGGAAGGAATGATTATAAAATAGTCCTGAGCCTTCAGCTGTAGACAGTTAAGAGGCGAACGCTATGGTGTTTTACTCTGCATGTCAGTAAAAGCACTTTAAAGGAGTGGCGCACTGACAGTGGGTTTCATCACTCTTTTGATTATTCAAATAAGCGGCATAGCTGAGCTCTGGTTTGAGCTGCAAACACCTCACACAAGCAGTGACTACCTGATTAAGAAGTTACTTTAGCTACTGAAAGCTTAACGCACTTTTAGCAGATGCATGCATAGTACATATAAGAGCAAATTAACTCAGGCTTCCTTTTATTGGCATCAGAAGTGGGAAGTCAAGTCTATGATTGAAGCCACATTTGAACGGAATGTATTCAGAAACATTTACTTTTAAAAATTCCATTTATTTGAATAGGAGGCTGTTTACTAGCAATGTCAGTTCTACCAAGGTTGGTCTGTACAACTGACTTAATGAGATACAGATAAGACAGAAAGGGCTAATGAACAGCATTACCCAAGAAAAATGCAGGACCAGGGTTCCAGTTCCAGTTTTCCACTGAAATCCTGGACTTTCCAACTTCCCAGTTCAGCTTTAACAGACCTTTGTAAAGCAGATTTTTCTTGCTTTTTAAAACAAAAGTCTAATATAGTGTGTAAAAATTGCTATACACTGCCTTGCAAAAGTATTCACCCCCCTTGGAATTTTTCATGTTTTGTTGCAGCAATCTTCAAGTCTGACCACAGATTCTCAGTTGGATTGAGGTCTGGACTTTGACTAGGCCATTCCAACACATTAAATGTTTCCCCTTTAACCACTGGAGTGTTGCTTTAGCAGTATGCTTCGGGTCATTGTCCTGCTGGAAGGTGAACCTCCGTCCCAGTTTCAAATCACAGGCAGACTGACACAGGTTTTGTTCAAAAATATCCCTGTATTTAGCAACATTTATTTTTCCCTCGACTCAGACCAGTTTCCCAGGGTTTCCCTGCTGCTGAAAAACATGCCCACAGCATGATGCTACCACCACGTTTCACTGTGGCGATGGTGTTCTTGGGCTGATGGGATGGGTTTGCGCCAGACATAGCATTTTCCTTGGTGGCCGAAAAAATTCAATTTTAGACTCATCTGACCAGAGCACCTTCTTCCATACATTTGGGGAGTCGCCCACATGCCTTTTGGCAAACTCAAAATGTGCATTCTTATGTTTAAGGTTTAGTAATGCCTTTTGTCTGGCCATTCTTCCATAAAGCCCAGCTCTATGGAGTGTACGGCTTATTGTGGTCCTATGGACAGATACTCCAGTCTCTGCTGTGGAACTCTGCAACTCCTTCAGGGTTACCTTTGGTCTCTGTGCTGCCTCTCTGATTAATGCCCTCCTTGCCCGGTCTGTGAGTTTTGGTGGGTGTCCTCTCTTGGCAGGTTTGTTGTGGTACCATGTTCTTTCCATTTGAAGATGATGGATTTGATGGTGCTCCGGGGGATCATCAAAGATTTTTATGTTTTTTCATAACCTAACCCTGATTTGTACTTCTCCACAACTTTGTCCCTGACTTGTCTGGAGAGCTCCCTGGTCTTCATGGTGTGATGCCTCTTGCTTAGTAGTGTTGCAGCCCCTGGGGCCTTTCAGAAAAGGTGTGTTTATATTGACAGATCATGTGACACTTAAGACTGCACACAGGTGGACTTTATTTCACTAATTATGTGAATTTTTAAGGTATTTGGTTGCACCAATGCTTTTTAGGGGCTTCATGGCAAAAGGGGTGAATACAAATGCATATGCCAATTTTCTTTTTCTTTTTTTTCTCATTTCACTTCACCAATTTAGACTATTTTGTTCAGATCCATCACATAAAATAAGATTAAGAAACATTTAAATTACAGGTTGGAATGTAGCAAAATAGGTAAAAAGACAAGGGGGTGAATACTTTTACAAGGCACTGTATGTAAGGATGGTGTATCTATATTGAAATGGACCTTAAAGAATTGTCTCTGTTCATCCACAAAAACAGTATATTTAGAGATGAGCATATCAAGTCAAGGCACCTATAAAGCAGTTAGGCACCCTCATTCATCTTGGACTCATTTTTTGAATAAGGTACAGTTTAAGTCAAAATGTATCTCATCTTAAATGTATTATTTTGAAAGCAAGATTAAAAGTAACATGTTTTAATGTAATGAACATACAGAGGTTGGAAGAGTTTGGGTAGAAATTAAATATGGCTATTCTTTGGTACATAAAACCACAGAAACACCAGGAATGGAGCTCAGAGGAAAACTAATTGAAGAAAATTAGGATATGGGCCCTTTAAATTCAGAATGACAAAATCAGCCTAAAGCAGCTTTCCAGATGTGCCAGAATAAGGATAAAAACAAGCATGTTACACTTCTAAAGTAAGAGGCTTTAGGCTGACAGTATGGAGGCTAATGGCATTTACCTGCAGTCATTAAAGCAGTGGTTTAGATATGGTGGTCCATGTACCAAAGCAATATATGAGATCATATGTCTTGCAATAGGGCAATATATGTCTTCTAAAGGGTCACAGCATGCATGACTGATCGGTAATAGCTAGATAATCAGCTTTTAGCTACATTGTGGGGATGATGAATATAAAGTTGACGTATGCGAACCCAATCCTATTATTCCAATGATTCATTCAACTTTCCTTTAAGAAAGTAAATGACATTCCAATTTGTTTTAATGAGATGTCAAATAAGCCTTTATGTAACGTCAAGTATCCCCGTAGCGTACTACATCATTTCTTTATTCTCTGTCGTCCATTGTGTGATTACTTTGACAAATTGTCCCGTCAAAAGCACCAAAACGAGCTGAGAAGTTGAGTGTGAATCAGCTTTTCACACATGGGCCCTCAGTCACACAGTCGTCTGAGACTAAACTGGGCAGAGAGAATCTCTCCCATGTTCCTTCTCATACACGCTTTGTCAATACAAAGAGTAATTGGCGTCTGTCGTTTATTTCTTTTTTTTCGTGCTAAATTCAGAGATGGGTTGCCATAGGAACTGTGAGTGACAAGGCTTCTGCTGAGCAGCTCCGGATGTGAAAAAATAGTGGGATGGCACTTCGATATCGAGCGAGTAGTTGATCCCACTCAGACACTGAATGATCTCGCAGCCGAATTAGCCATAACAGTGTACTGAAAGAGGGTACAATGACTTCTGGAAGTTTGAGGATTTTTTTCTTCTTTTTTTTTGAGTTCTGCTGTTGTTGGTTCATGCATCTAATAAACTATAAACCTCTTTGGTTGAGTTTAGGGGATGAAGTATGATATTAATACGTTTTAAGAAAGCTTTATTTCAGTTTTGTGCCTGCATGCTAGATGTGAGAATAAATATTAACCCACAAATAATTACACATTATTGAAGGATATGTTTGTGTTGTTTGTCTGACTAGACAAACTACAATACCCAGAATGCACTACACCGCTAGGAAAAATAAGCAAACCCTTTAGGATTAAAAAAAATAGTAGAGGATAAAACAGATATTATCATTGATAAACTCGTTTCTTTATTTAAAGTGTTTCTCTATTAACAGCCCACTCCAAAGTTTTCACTTGTAGTCTTTCCAAATGTACTTCCGCCTTCATGATTCATGGTCCGGAGGTTCCTTATCGTTAAGAGTATCACTTTTTAAATGACTATGGTACAGGCTGGGGATGTGAAAATGCATTTTACTAACAATATAACTTTGGTTAAATCTTTCAGTTTGGCCAAAGTGTCCCTTTAACCCATATTAAGCTCAATTTGTGACTGGCCGGGGCCTAAACACCTCACTAGCTATGATTATAGCAAAATAGCAAAAAGAAGCTAATTCGCATGTCAGTATAAGCTAAATTTAGCTCCTCTTAGAAGTTTAGAGTGGGGAAGGGCAAACACAGAGCTTTAGAGAATCTGCTCATGAGAGGAAATAGTTGGATGGAGTCTTTTATCCCCTAAACGAGCCAAACAACCAGCGACTCTGTTCGCGGGCGGCTTAAGCTGCTGTTCTGGTCTTTGAGGGGATGGTACAGCCGTGCTGCTGCTCTGAGGGGAAAACTCCTCGTATGTTCGCCGTAGTGTGTGTCTGAGGATGTGTGCGAGTGTGTATGTGTCAGATAAGTGTGAATATGCGAGTGTATGTGTGTGTGTGTGTGGGCACGGGCACATAGCCGGTGTTACTGCTGTCATCCAGCCTCCACTGACTGCCTTTTATACTCGTGCTGACGTCAGGGCCCGTCCGTTTCCCCGGTAACGGCAGCTCTGCGGTGATTCACACAGCGACGGAGAAATTCTTTAACGTGGGATACATTTTTTTTTCTTTTTCGCTCCTCGCCATGTGAGCAATATTCGTCCTAAAAGAGCAGCCATGCTGTGTGCTACACGATGCACCAATGCCACCCGTGCAAACAGACACTTGGACTGGGCGCTAAGAGCGAGAGCTGTGAGTACACACGGACGTGCCCGGTCGGTTTTTCAGCGCGAGAGTTTTCCGTAAACTCCTGTAGATCCACACTGCCGTGGCTCAGAGTAGGGGCAGCGCGGGGAGGAGGGGGGTCATTTGGGTGCAGATAGTTCCGCGATCCTATTCTACGTCGAGCGTAAGATGATTAATCGATTAGTCGAGTCATGCCGGTGCCTCACACTCTTCCCGTCCCCATCACTCCGTCGGATAAGGCTGCAGTCCCTACCGCCCTCGCATCACTCGCAAACGTGATGGTTATGTCCCAGGAAATGCATATCAACCAGTGAGTGTCAATACTTTTGATCGATGACCGGAGAAGTAGATCCTAACCTCTGTGCTGTTTATACAACAGTTAGTTCCGGCACAATCTGATTGGTCGAGAGTTCTCGTATCACTCCGCCAGCGATCTTTGCTAAGGGTTCGTAGCTAACTGTTAGCACAACAACTCAAAACAAATGCTATTATATATGATGCATGGAAAAAGTAAACCATTACTTTTAAATAAATATGTGCATCACTTTTTTAAAAATGAAAATTTTGAAATGATCTTTCACTTTGCAGCCTGTTTGGCCATGATTTTGAAGAAGAGCGTGATAGCAGGCGTGCTTCCGGCCGGTTCTGCGTGTGATGCTGGAACGTGTAAACTAACATGGCAGAAACGAAGAAAATACGAACAGAATGAGCTGCGAAGCACAAAAAAAAAAAAAAAAAAAAAAAAACGAAAAAGAAAAAAAAATAAAGCCGACACGATTGCAGGGTTCGTTTTAAAATACAAATGCTCTACTTTTGGTGGCGGAAGGAATTGTCATGAAGCACTTTTCTTTTTTCATTATTTTGACAAACTCATGTTAAAGCTAAAAAAAAAAACAACAAAAAAAAAACATTGCCTGTAATATTAATAACAACTGGCAATAACAATCGAGCTACTGCGCTGCAAATCACAGCCGTGATGTTGTTTGTGATGATTCAATCGCTGGCACATCGCTGCACAGCGTAAATAAAAATACACATACACTTTCAGCTTTGTATTTAAGATGCTACACAGATTAGGTCTATTTGAAGATTATTTAGAGGTTTATTTTTACATTTACACATTTTGCAGAAACTTTTATCCGATGCAACCAAGTGTTCCTCCAAATAGGAAATTTAAACCATTTAAATGAACTAAAATAATTCTAGAATATGAGTTGAGCAGGCGAAAATGGCGAGTAAATAGTGAATTACTGGTGAATAACTGCTTTAGTCTTTTTATCTGCTTAGTTCATAAAGTAAAGGAGCATTGAGCGAAACCTAACATATAGTTTTGGCAAAATAATTTCACAAAAACATGACCATTTTGCTGTCTTTATAGAGCCTTGCATGTGTAAAGTTGTTTTCAAGATGTGCTTCTTGCAAACAGTTTATGTGAATAGAACCGAGTATATCAGAAATAGTAGAAGTGCTAAAAAGTGTGCCATGTTTATGCAAAACAGGATTAATTCACTACAATTTTCTGTTGTTTTAACCAGATCAGTTTTCTTAATCTATCAAAACTTTATGCTGATAAAAATGATTTCATTAGACATTAATAAAAAGAGACAGTTTCATATGAGAAATGAGAAAAGAATTGAAATATGTTTAGTTTAAATGGCATAACATTGCTTTTGTGACTTTTTTGACATCACGATCGACTTGCTGATCAACACTGATGATTAGTTCTAGTGTTATTAAGTTAATTGTACTACTATTAATATGTTGGTCAGTTTTTACTTACTGCCACATGTGACGCATTTTAGTTTAAGAATAAACGTTAAAGGAGTGTTATTCAAAGCTAGTAGACAGTCATGGATGTTGTGTTCAGGTCAGTACTTGCATCCGGTGTGAGAATGGCATTGGTAGCTATGGTAGACAAGAGGTGACCAGTGATTTCCTTTGAAACCGAGCTATTTGTAGGTGTGATTTATGACTGTGTTGCATCTATGCCAACATTCTGAGATTGTGCTCTTCAAGTAGGAGATTAAATTTTAACCATAGATTTAAGCATAGTATAGTAAGCCTTTTTGAGTCTCACACTCACCCTCTAGGAACCTTTAGCTCAGTTCAAACTACATGATTTTAGCCCTGATTTTTAAATCTCAGATACGTTTTGGAAGTCAGCCACAAAAGACCAAGATCAGACACAAATCTGTGTTCGCCCAGAGCTTGCAACTTGGCTCTTGATCGCTACATGCAAACTGTTCAAAGATGCCATCCGAGAGAGTTGCCGATACCTCGCAGAAGCCCAACAGATATCAAGCGGGTTCAGTATCAGGACCTGTTGGCATGTTTGCTAGACTGTGGATTGGAGAAACCCCGGATTTTACATTCCTTATTTTTGGATTTATTTATTTTCTATCTCTTCCTTGTTTTGGATCGCTCCCTTATAGCTGCCATTCGATTTTGGAGACCAGACAAGACCCATCCAGACCGAGGTTCCTTTTGATGTTAGATTTTGTAATGTGAGATTCTTGTTGCTGATCAGTCATGTAGTGTATAAACCACAACAACGTCATGATTCTCAATTACAAAACAAGTTGTCTAGTGTAAGCAGTTTGGCATTTGGACAGCTTTGACAATTTTTAGGTTGCAGGTTAAGTTAAACCATTCTTAATACTGGGTGTACTGCTGCACTCTATGATCTATGTTACTTATTGCTGATTAGTTATATTTTATGTTTATAGTTGTGTATTCTGCAATTAATTTCCTAATGAGTACAAATGAAATTAAGTTGTGGGGACAAATTTACACCCTTTTAGCACATGGATTGCCTGTAAGAAGAGCTTGGTCTGGGTTAGTTTGAGTGAGAATCTAGTGTTGAGCTGTAGCCCTAAGAGATTGGAGCTGAGACAGATGCTGTGATACCCAGGGAGGCATCGTTAGCCTAATCATGCAAGCTCACACCGGCAGCCTCGTTAATTACCTCTGCCCACTGAATGCAGGGAGCCACGTACAAAGTGTGTGTGTGTGTGTGTGTGTGTGTGTGTGTGTGTGTGTGTGTTTACATGTGCACATGCAAAGACATGCGAAGATTGGATTGGCGCGGGCGACCGCATGCAGTCTTTAGCAGAGATGTGTGATGCTGTGTCACCTTTGACCCCACAGGTGCCTCAGGATGAGTGGGGGGGCTTCCCACTGGGGAAGGATGAGGACATCCCATGCCGACGCATGCGAAGCGGGAGCTATGTCAAAGCCATGGCTGAAGACGACAGCGGCGACTCGGACGGAAGCCCCAAACCCTCGCCCAAGATGCAGGCGCGACGGGCCAGCTACCTCAAAGCCACCCAGCCCTCCCTGACCGAGATGACAACACTGAAGTAAGCATGCTTTACAGATTTAAAAAGAAAGTCATACCTCAAAACCAGCTTTCTTTTGACAATTATGTTAGACAGGGTTCCAGGAAAGAATATTTTTCATTTGTAAATAACTTTTACATGATGTGGAGATAATTCAATTTAAAATGGTCATTCCCCACTTCCACATTTCAGTTTTTCAAAAATCGTTGTTTGAAAAATCACCCATTGAAAGGTTTTTGACAACCAAAGGAGGTGCGTAAATGGTATTAGTTTAAAATGTTCTTTAATTGTTAAATTAACTAATCAAAGTGGTTATAGTGACGTTACTATATGCAAAATGAAAAAAAAAATTTATGTAGGTTTACGTTTATTGCAATGCCTTCAGCAATTATATATTATATTTTTATATGTAATAAAAATTATATAAACAGGTAGAAAGAAAAACATAAAAACATGCTTTTTCCTGCAAACCTAATCCAAGATATAACAAGTCAGATTTTTTTAACCCCTTAAATAGTTTGGTGTCCTTTTTCCCATTTTCTGATTGCCTCAAGTTTTTGATGCTGCAGTGCTGTTAAAGTGACAGGATGCATGGAGCTTTAAACTTGTAATTATTATGTAAATTAGATTATATTAACTGATCTCCAAAAGGTTTCATTTTTTGTGGAAGATTAGAGGGGCAGTGATCCTTTAAGGCAGTGCTTCGCTCTCTGACCCTGCTTTCCCTTGGGCCCTGGCATCCTGCTTATACAGGTGACACAGGTTTGCTTGCTGCAGAGTAATTGGCCTACTAGTTAATGCCATGCTTCACTGTGCTAATCACCCAACTGTAGTGTTTAGGGGCATGGGAGAATATTGTCAGTTAAAATTTTTTACAGGTTCCTTTTATTATTATTGAAATAAATAGATTTCTCACACAAGGCATATAAGATGCTTGTTTAGAAAATCCTAATATGGTATTAGTGAAGCAGCACAGTGTTCTCTAGCTCTTATTTCTATCTGCGAGACCTGCGAGATGAAGAACACAGCTTACCGGCCACTTTCCATCAGTTTGATTATGAACAAGGGTGCGATCCCTTTTCTGTGGAAGGCAATACATTCTCTGCGTTATATATTAGGCTTAATCTGTATTCACTCTCTGCTCGCTACCGAACCCACTTGCACAAAAAATGTATAGAAAGCCAGAATTTTCTTACTTACACATTATAGAGGGGAAAAGGAGGAGATGGTCTTTGGTTTAGAAAAAGGGATAAAAGCTCGCTCTTAAGAGTTACGTTTAATGTAGGCTCCAGGACTAGACTTTGATCCCAGGGCTACATACCACTGATCTGTTTATTCTTGTGTTCTGCATGTTCTAGTTAGAAATGACTGAAATCCACAGTGAACTTGGGCAGAACTGCGAGGAAAAGACTGTGTTTCTCCTGTGACAACATCACGACATGATTGCTGCAAGACTGTATCGGTTGTAGAGACGGCAAGGCTTTAGGCGTGTTTCCCTCAGCCTGGATATCAGAGTCTCTGCAGAATTGCAGCCAGCCAGGAGCGCACACATGCTTTTAATAAAGAGAGCGCAGCAAATTCTGCATGAGTAATTACTCTTAATTAGCCATTACACTCAGTGGGACTCCTTTAAAAGTGTCGCATTGACATCATAAATCATAATTCCTGTGTTTGATCCATTCTTTCCGAAGTGCAGATTGATGTAAAATATTTAGATTTTTTTTTCCAAACTGGATGTGGTTATTTTTGGAAGGAGTAATGTGTGAACTGAACAAACAGATCCATTTTAATGGAAGCAGCACTGAGAAACACACGCTGTTCTTTGTGGGGGTGGGGTCCAGACCTGTGGCTAAGTCAGTTTAGGGTTGCCATAGTGACAGACATTTGCAGTAGCCAGCTCTGTGAGTGTGGGCTAAAGCCATTAAGTAAAGTGTACAACTTACTGTCAGAACAAAAAGCATCGGAGTGCAAAACTAAGTCTATATGCGTTTTTTTTTTTGTTTGTTTTTTTTTCCTGGTCTATAAAGCATTAACCAAAGTGTGCAGTTGCACATAGAGGCATCCTGCAGATTTATAATACTTTTCATGAATTACAGATTCTATAAATGAATTCATTTGTTTGTTTGTTTTCTTTTGGGGCATGGTCAGCAACTAATCTGGTCATTAAAACACACAAAACACGTTACCTAGAACTTTTCAAAGGAAAAAGCTGTTTTGTCTTTCAGTTTGTTTGTTAACCTCTATGTCTTTTGCAGTGTTTACATATTTATATCAAAGGCTAGAGCATGCAAAAGAGCCCTCTCAGAAATCACAAAATGTATTTTGATGTGCTTGCATTACATATTATATTCCATATTCCATATTCGCATGGCCCAAAATGACTTTGAAAAGTGTTATATTTTTTATTTTGGTCAAAATAATGCTGTATATTAAGTGTGTTGAGCACTGTATGTTAAAAGGGTGATTATATTCGTAGTACGTACTAGTAATATAATCACAATATGGTATTCTGTCAATATTGTGAAACCTTTGTGTCCGTTATGTAATTTTATGAGGCAGTATGATAAAGTGTGTGATCTATATTTGGGATTTTAGTAATGGGATCAGATTTCAGATATGTTGTGTTAATTTGATGATTAAACACTTGTGGCTGAATTATGAGCAATCTTGTCCCAATAGCAGGAAGTGTGTGACACATCATGTGTCATTAAGAACGGCTGACGTAGGTAACGGGCAAAGAGCATCCAATCCAGTGAGACGGGCACAGCGGGAACCGGCCAGTCAAGTGAAAGAGCCATAATGAAAAGAGCCACAGAATCATCCTCTTATTCCACACCGATGACAGTGCGCATAATCAAAACCTGCAGAGTCCCAAAGCCCTCCTTCACCCGTCTCTGTCCTGGGGCTGTTTTCTCCCAGTTTTACTCAAAATGCTTTCCAGTAGTGTGGAGGGGGATGAAGGGAAGAGGAGTGGGTCTCACAGAGGGTAGACTGACATGAGGTTCTTTCTGTGTGTGTGTGTGTGTGTGTGTGTGTGTGTGTGTGTGTGTGTGTGTGTGTGTGTGTGTGTGTGAGAGTTAGTGTTTGTGTGTGTGTGTTTTCTAATACTGAAACTTAAATAAATAGATTTATTGATGATTCAGTAATATATTAACATTTTTTTTAAAATTGCTACGTAAATGTGCAGATATAAACACATTCATTTGTTGATTAATACAATTATTTACTTTTTTAGTAAGCTTCAGTTTAGAGCTGGGATAAGGTATAGGCAACAATTGGGTAACAAAGGTTACACTCTGCAAAGATAGCTTTACAAGGGTTTGTGTGTGTGTGTGTGTGTGTGTGTGTGTGTGTGTGTGTGTGTGTGTAAGGAGCTTCCAGCTTTCACTGATGCCTGGCCCTCTGCTGATGCAGCTGGATACAAGGTGTCTGCCTGTCAGCAGTGTGTGTGTGTGTGTTTGTGTGTTGAGCTGTGTGGGTGGCCTTAAGTAAGTTTAGCTGTTTCTTCTTAGCCATGGTTGCTGTCTTCTTGCATATTTCTCTCTCCCTCTCTCTCTCTCTCTCTCTCTCTCTCTCTCTCTCTGTCTCTCTCTCTTCCATCTGTCTATTTAAAGTCCTTCATACGTAATACAGGCGTGGAGTGTTTTGCGTTTGATGTGTGAATGTGTTTGGGAGCCCCGGCATGGACCGATGAAGTGACTTTGACATGGCGTAGCCACACAGAGCATGTGTTGTCAGAAAAGAGAGTACACTTCCCCGCAGCCTTCTGGCACATTTTACCCATTTTGCCTTAGGGTTTCACCACTTCTAATGCTGATAGAGTCAAAGAAAGGCTTTTATTCACCAATCTGATGAAGTTGAAGAGTGCCCTTCCCCCATACCATCTCAGCTGAAGCAAATGCTTTAAGCTAGAATTCCTGGCTTTGTATAATACTCATCCATTGGTTGCATCAGCATGTTGCTGCATCAGGGAGCATGCTGTGCAGAACAGCAGAGCCTATATTTGAGTGATTGCCAATTTTCATGATGCCCAAAGAGTCTGGTATTTACTCTCATCTCTAAGCTGAAGGTGACGTGTCCACAGTAAAGGAATAGATTATGGAACATATATTTTTTTTTATATTCCACCCCACAGTCAAACAAAGACATCTTTGGTGTCAGTAACTTTGCCCTGGAACTCTGCATGGCTTCTAGCTAACAAGCTTATTGATCTTAGAGCTCTCTTCAGTATAGTCAATAATGTGCAAACTGCTTGCCAAAGTCATCACCTACTACCGTTCAATTAAAGATCGGGTTCTCCAGAATAGCTCAGGTGGTTTCTGGCTGATGGCGTTATCCTAAAAAAATTACCCCTTTCTTTAAAAATGTACGTGTGAGCTAAGCTAATGTTACATAAGCTGTAGGATGCTTGTATATATTAGTTAGCTAAAGGTCTTTTCTTCTTTCAGTATTCGGTATACTCAGTGTCTGAATTCTTCAGGAATTTTTGTCAGATACTTTGGCTTTTTTTGAAAAACCTTTTTGTAAAATTTTATTCTCTTTACTCCATTTAAAAATGCAAGCTAAACACTGTCGATTGTGTGAACATGGACCAACTGAAATGGTCCAAACCTGGAATAATAGATCCATTTCATTGACGTTGTTTTTATTAGAAGTTAAACCTGTCGTGTGGCATGACAGTCTACCTCAGACCAATTGACTAAATGCCTTCTACTAAACTCTGTTGTCTCTTTCGTTTACCGTGTGAAACTGATAAGGATGAGGCTTTCTTTATTGTCATCCTAGAACCTATGCATGAGCGGGAATGAAATTAACTACTCAGATCTGAAGGCATTATAGTATCAAGTTTAGGAAGAGGCAATTAGAAAGTCAAGAAGAAAGCACGCAATAAACATTACTTAAATAACAAATACAAAAAAAAAAAACATAGTAAAGATAGAAGTATAAAGTCAGCAGAATGTGAGAGTGAGAATATAATCTTAATAAGAGGAATAATCTAAAAGATAAACAAGGTGGCCAGGAGAGACCAATTTAGAAAAATGTCTCGCATGAAACAGTAGTAATTATCACAGCTAATTGTTTTGGGAAATTGGATGAAAGTCTATTTTAATGCACAGAATATCACTTTCTGATTGCATATGTGGCCAGATATGATAACAGAAGTAACAGCAGCAGTTGTTCTGTGAGTGGCAGAATTTGAAGCTGTTTTTTAGCCTGTTAGTTCTGGTCTTGATTGAACACAGCCTCTTGCATAAAAAGAGGGGGCATACAGTCTGTTAGCAGGGTGGGTAGAGTCCCTAATGATGCAGGAAGCCTTTCTCCCGCACCTGCTGTTGTAAATGTCACTGATAGTGGGTAGGCTCCTGCCAATGATCCTCTCTGTGGTCTTTACCACCCACTGCAGTTCCTGTCGGTCTGCAGCAAAACTGTTACCTTACCACATGGTGATGCAGGAAGTGAGGCTGCTTCCCATCAAACACTTGTAGAGGCAAATAACGGCTGAGGTGTCAATGACTGCTTCAGCCACTTCAGGAAGTAGAGATGGGGGTCCTTTTTCACTATGGTGACTGTGCTGGTGGTGCAGATGATGTTATCAGAGATGCACACCCCCAGAATATGTATAGCAGTAGACCACCTTAACAGGTGCTGCATCCATGGGGAGCAGAGGGGGATTGGTGCTGGCCTTCCTAAAGGGAGTGATGATTCCCACCTCTGCCGTGTCTTCTGTGAACTCGACAGTATGATTGCTCTGATACGTCTTAAAGCCTAAAGTAGCCATGTTGGCAGATTAGCTGCCTTTTTAGTACTTTGTAGCTGTCAAATGAAACAGTTCAAGCTCATGTAAACAAACATTAACCCCTGTCGCCCACTAAAGTAAAGCTACAAGTCATAAAACCAATGATATGTCTCAACACATGTTTTGCTGCTGTATTTTCAAAAAGCACCCAATTCACATTCTGTAGCAAGTGACAGTGACAACTGTGGAAATGTAACTGCGGTCAGCTCAAATAATAAATATTTCTACAATAATTTTAATGGGCCTAATTCCCTTTTTCACTGCCTCTCTGTCTCTCTGTGCAGCATTTCCTCAGAGCACTCTCCGAAGCTGCAGATCCGGAGCCACTCTTACCTGCGGGCGGTGAGTGAAGTTTCCATCAATCGCAGCCTGGAGAGCCTGGACCCCAAAGCCCTTCTCGCCTCGCCCCAATACCGCTCACGCAACGAGAGCTACATGAGGGCTATGAGCACCATCAGCCAGGTTTGTGCCCCCCTTCAGGGCGCATGGTGGCGGAAGGTCATATACCTGTTCAGACCTGTTCACTCACACCAGTCTGGATTGGTCCTAATGAGTCTAGTCAGAACCATATAACCAGTCTGCAATTCATCCACTGCCGTGATGAATTTGAGCCATCGCCATAGTCGGTGTTCATTCATTTTATTAAGCAGCTATGTGTGTAGCTCACAAAAATAATGCATATCCTCCATTCTGTCATGTCAACCAGATGTTTATGTTATGGAGGGCGAGCGTTTTCAGACGTTTTCTCATCTTCAGTCTTGATAGAAGTTGATGTGTGAAAGTCATTGGCTTACTGCAGTACAATGAAAATATTGACCAATGTCATAATGTTCCTGTAAAGTAACATTTGAGAATTTTTCAAATGCCACATTTTACAGCAAATGGTCCACTTATAACTGTGAAAATCGTCTTCACGTTTTTTTTTTGTTTTTTTTGTAGAATTGAAACAGTGTTAAAGTTGCATAATGTACCCTTTCACTCACTCGCCCATATATATTCGATCTATGGGAACTAAACTGCAAAAAATAGCCCGTTTTAAATGCGTATGTTTGATTGTTACATGTACAATATATGGTAACTTGCCTATATAATTTTTCTTAAAAGCACAATAAAAATAAGTTAGCATATCCTTTACAGTTAACAAACTGAAACATGGCTTTTGCAGCTGGTTAAGGCACAATTTTTAGCTATTTCATGACTTTAACATGTTCTACAAAATAAAACAAAAAACCATCAGTTATTTTTGCTGTAACTTTTACACAATGTTCAATATGTTAAATGCAATAGATGTGTTAAAATGTAGCTCTGTTCCCTGTAGAGGATGAATATCTATGTTTTAGAGAGAAAATCAACAAAGTTTGACCAGGAGCACTCAAACCTTTGCTTAGGATTGTATGCTGAGTATGTGACATATAGAGAGTAGGCTAAAAACTCATTAAAATTATAAAACCTATAATTTTAAACCTTTAAATTGCTCAAATTTTATATGTTCTTAGCTTGTGTGTTTGGACTGCAGGTATTTTGATAGGGAATACACATTGGACCTTCCAGAAAAGAGCTAAGTAACTAAAAGGCTAAGTCTGTTATAGTCCCTCGAGCTCTCCTGTGTGACTGGAGAACACATTTTGAGCTTTATTGCAGCAGGCCCTGCACTGTTCCCTATCGTGAAAAACAGTGCATTGAATTCAATTGGTTAAAATGGGCACATCATTCGCATGTAAACAAAATTGCATCAGCAAAATTGAACTGACCAGCCAAAGTTATGCTGATTAAATGTTTTGTTAAAGTGCAATTGATGTATTCATTTTAATCACGTACATTCAGTACATTGCTTTTCAGCATGCCAAATTTGTTCCACCCTCCTTATCTGTTCATCCACTTTGTTCTCCTGTTCTTTCACCATCACCATCATTGTTCTTCTCCCTCTTTTTCTGCCTTTTACAGTATTGCTTTGTAGTACTTTACAGTATTGCAAAATAGGGTATCATACATGTGCATCAGATTGTCTGGATTTTCCTGCTGTATGTCCAAAAATATGCAGACGCAGCTCCTAATTAGCCCCCATTACTGATAAAGACATGTGATAGACATCTTTCATATTTTCAAACACTGATGACTTCACTGAAAAACTAGAGACGTAAGGCCAACTCATACAATATGGTCTATGACAAAAATAAAGAGAAAACATTGGTGCCGCCAAGAGAATGCTTTGCACAAATGAGCACTAAAAAGTTCAAGGAATGGCTTTACATTTTCAACACTTTTCTGACTGAGAGATTAATATGGCGACAAAGGCTATATGACGGAGCTTTTCTGGTACCTTCAAAGATTTAAAAAAATTTTTTTATTTTGAGGTTGTGCAATGAAAACAAAGGAGCTTTTTCTTACTTTTTCATTTTCATAGTGAGCAATGCACCCCAGTAACTATCATGCCAGGGACATTAATAAACCACACTGGTTAGCTTGGTAGTAGCATCTGCTTTGAAGTGAAACACTGAAATTTTTCAGAAACCTGTCATCTATCCATTTCGTATAAGATCCTAAACTCATTCTGCCTCCAGATGTGTCAGCTTCTTTTCAAGAAAACGAGGGGCAAACTCTGTCTTTAATACTCCTGATTTCAGAAGAATTGTTAGAGAAGCTGGTGTCAACAAACTTTTGGACATAAAGCTTAACTGGGGGACAGTGGGTATGGTTTTGAACGGGATTTTCTAATCTTTTTTAATGTATAATGTAGTTAGAATCACTGTCTTTCCCTTCTGTATATTGTTTTAATTGAAATCGAGGTCCTTGTCTCTGCTGTATTGGCCTTTATGGTTCCATTTTCTCTGCATTTCCACTTTTCCTCACCCAATCTCTCTCTCTCTCTCTCTCTCTCTCTCTCTCTCTCTCTCTCTCTCTCTCACTCTCTCTGACTTTGACTCTCACTCTGTCTGTCTCTTTGGTTTAAGCCTACTGGCAGATTAGTGATTTATTGGTGTCCTCTCTGTGTCCCAAATTTTTCTCCCCAACCACTCCACCTTTATTTCTCTTTCTCTCCTCTCCTCATCCTTGCTTTAAGGTGAGTGAGGTGGAGGTGAACGGTCAGATCGAGGCGGTGTGCGAGAGCGTATTCAGTGAGATGGAGTCACAAGCTGTGGATGCTCTGGACCTGCCTGTGCCCGGATGCTTCCGGATGCGAAGCCACAGCTATGTCCGCGCCATAGACCAGGGCTGCTCTCAGGATGATGACGGGCCTTTACTGCCCGCATCGCCACCACGGACCACCACGACAGTCAGGACAATACAGAGCAGCACAGGTTAGCGTGGACATTTATACATGCTCATACACAAATGCCTAAACATATTAAGCTCTAAAAATGAATAAAACAGTGTGGTGAAACATTTCACTTAAACAGTTCCTCCTTAATTCCAAATGCAGTCAGTCAGTAGATGTTTTCCATGTCAAGTTTGTCATTTGAGTTAGTAGCTTAGTTATATCCCAGATCATTAGCAATGCCTAAATTAGGTTCTTAAATTCTTAAATCTCAAAGGGCTTTTCATATGTTCTTACTGACATTAATTTCAAAGCTAGCTATAAAAATGAAAAAAAGGTCCATCGTATAGCTAAAAATGGTAATAACAGACATAGCATAACATTGCCTCTTGTATTATCTATGGAGGTGTACCACCAAATTCTGGAAGCAGATTTTGGGCTCCAAACATCTAGACTGACTACATTTGGGGTATGCTGGATTGTAGCAATATGAATCTGTGCTTAACTATTTGTTTTAAGTTACAAAAAGCATAATGAATCCCATCATAATCCCATTTTCAGTCCTGCCTGCTTTTCACAGTGTCTGTATCGAGATGTGTATTTGGACAATTTAGAGAAGCAGTACTTCAGTCGCATCTCCATTAATGATTTATCATTGGCAAAATAACATGCACTCAAAAGCTAATAACCTCTTATGTTGCAGAGAAGCGTGTAGAAATGCTGATTTGTTTATGGCGGCATTGTGCGTAATCTGCAGTGTTGGGAGGATCCCGCTGGGGCACATAGCCGGGTGGTGTAAACTCTGGAGATGGAGGCTGTGGAAGGCAGCAGATCGCAGGTGCTAGAGCATTAATACAGGAAGTTCCATTAACTCAGCGCTTGAGGGAAGCTGTGTTCCCTCAGCGTGTTATCAGACACAACATGTCGACCATTTGCAGCTTTTCTTTGCTGTGCAAAACTGCTCTGGCATATTGAAGGAGGACTGGTGGGTAAAATCGATATTCATTTATTGACAAGGTTACCCTTAAAAGCCTCAACTGGGTGTGGCTGATTGGATGTTTAGTAGCAACAGTGTGACAAATGCTCAAATACAGGTTGGTGTAGATTGAAATATTTTGGGTTTGGCTTCATTTTTAAAAATCAGCACGTAAGCAATGAGTGTGAAGTACACAAACCCCTGCACTCAACTCTTGTGAAGAAAAGAGAGAAGCACCTAGAAATATCCAGTTTACTATGACTAACATTATATGCACACTCAATAGTGACTCACCAGGACCAAAGGGAACACAATTCTATATATCGCCAGTGAGAAAAGACAGGATAACTCAAGTCCAGTTTCCGGGCTGACCTTGTGAACACCCTGCAACCTGCTGTTCCTGTGGAAATTTTATCGCACCCATCACTCATATACATGCAGCCTCATTCCATGGTCTGACTGTACTGCATCACACAGTATCTTCAAAACCCTGCAGTGGTTTTAGTTTTCCTTTTGAACTAAATAACATAAAATGGTCCTGTAAGAATTAGTTTGTACAGTAAGTCACAGAAAGCTCCCCTAACCTGTGATTTTTTATTTATTTATTTTTTTTTTTGTAATGGAAACTGTCAATACATATAAAATATGTATTTCTGGCAATATTAACATTTAACTAGTTTTAAAACACCCACATACTATGGGCTAAACTGTGAACCTTTAAAAAGTTCAGTTTCTTATTATTTAGATGTTTTTATGAAACAAATGTTGAATTGTTGAAACAAATATGAATTTTATTATTAATAAATAACAAATTACATGAATGTTGCATTTACATGCTGAGTTGGTGGGTAATAGTCTGGACTTTCTGTTTGTTTTGAAAGTAAGAAGTGATAAAAACATGGCAAAACTGTAAAGAGGTATCTCATTTCATTATACAACAAAATAGTTTTATTGATATTTATTGCGATATTTGTTTCTGTGAGCTACAAGTAGAAACAAAAAATGTATGTCAATTCCAGTTGTCAGGCTCACATCCACACTATAAATTGGTGCTTTAGCAGATGCCCCACTTGGCGACAAGAGCAGGATTAAATAAATAAATAAATAAAAAGGCAGTCATAGAGTAGCAAGTGCAGAAATGCAGACAGGTTTTGTGAATCTTTTATGATGCCTTTGGGGTCTGGCAAGGAGACATAAGTTCTTCATCTGGTCCTGAATTTTCCAGGCCACTGCAGGCTCAGGCCGTGTGAGCTGAGGCCGCTGCTGTCATAGTCATTAGTGTGATGCTAAGTGCCCTACCATTAGTTAGATCGTTCCAGTCTTAATAGTATATAGTATAGTATATAGTATAACAGTATAGTATGTTTGACAGCAGTGTTGTGTTTTTTCTGTTGACTGAGACCAGTTACATCACTAAGACCAGTCAGACCCTATTTTATTTGTTAGATTTGTTTTGTTGTCGAAATGCTTATTTTACTTTAATTAAACAGTAATGGAGCTGATATTGCTTCAAGCGGCAGATTGGAGGAGTATTGAAGATCGGAGCAAATTGGAGGGGTAGTGAAGATCGGCATTCTTTGAAACTGCAATACTTTGCACAAAAATGTATATACATATTCTGTTTTCTCACTTGGAAAGACATCAATACTTTTTATTTGGGAGCTACTGAAATTTTGAGTACAGCTAATCGATTGCTTTCTGATAAGGACAAGTTGGGCAGCAGTGGTCTAGTGGTTAGGGAGTTGCCTCAGATTGTGGGAGATTGTGGGTTCGATTCCCTCACAAGTAGGTTGCCCTGAGGTACCCTTGAACAAGGTACCGTCCCCATCACTGCTCCCCAGGCACTTTCAATAGCTGCCCACTGCTGCATGGTGTTTGTGTGCATGGGTTGAATGCAGAGGTCCTTGCTGTGACCTCCCAATGAAAAGGGTTGTCGCTTTCACTTTCATTTGTACAAAAAAAAATATATATATATCCCCAAGTTTGAGACAAGTCTGAGCAGTATGTGAGAAAAACTGTACAACTATATATATAATATGCATTTTTTCCTCCGTTACAAAAGCAGGCCTTGTTTGAGACAGTAAATAGCACACTATGGCAAGGTAACCTTCAAAAACCTTAAACCTTCGCAACCATAACGGAGGCACTCCAGTTTAAATGTGGATGTCATGTGGATCACATTTACCCATCAAAAGCATGTAATCCACACATTGTAGAAGCTGTAGCAGTCTTTTTTTTTCTTTTTTTTTTACCATTATTATATACCTCTAATGCTAAGCGAAATGCCAAAGGTTGTGAAGAAAAATGGTGAGTCACTGAGCGGTTTGGGAAGTGCTTGTAGTTAATTGTGTTTGTGCATTGAATTCTGTCATTTGTGTGTTTCAGTTCACTTTTCTGCTTTCATGCACCTTATCCGCCATCAGATTGGCTGCTGTTTACCTCCAGATCCAATTTTTTCATCAGGATGCGATGGGGACAGGGATAAGGAGTGTGGTGCTGTAGTCTGGCATTGCTGCCTTGCTATAGACTGCCAAAGGCACTGGAGCCAGATGCAGTGGGATTGATAGATTGAGTCTCTTTCTATTGGCTTCATCCCAACACCAAAAAAAAGAAAGTTGTCTCTTCCCTTTACTTTTTTTAAGCAGATTTTAAAAGAAATAATTTAGTATTTCCCTGTCTACCACATCTGTAGCATATGGTTAATTACTGCAGGCAATAACTTTGACACATTTCTCAGTACTCAGAAAAGAATAGAAAATGCATTGACTCAAAACAAACTTATAATAGAAGGCAATTGCCAGATGCTAAAGCAGCTGGTTATTGACTCATGTTTCAAGTGTTTTTGTCTAATTTTACTGAGAAAATGTGGACATTTTTAGCTGTGCAGCACAGATGCACATCAACGAAAATTCTTCAGCGGTTCCCCAGAAAGAACGTTGTTCTTTTACATGTTATATTCTGAAATCGACATTCATTTACAATGTTAACTGGTCCAGAAAGTGCGGGTTTGAAAGAGAACGTAAGACCTATTGACCTGACCTGATAATAAATGGAATAATGCAAAATGGCTTTTAGTAACAATCATGTATGTTAAAATGTTTTCATTATAAGCATTTTGTCGTAGTGGAAGTGAATAAGAGCTTCTTTTGCTTTGACTGTAGTATCGAATGCAGCTTCCTTATTTATATATATATATATTTATATATATATTTATATCCTTATATATTTCTTTGTATATTCCTGCTCAGACATTTGTACCACTGAGTATGATTTATTTTTTTAACATTGATCCATGTGTGTGTGACAGATATTTGTAAGGGTCATGTGTACAGCATTGACAATGGTAGGAATGTGACAGTGATGTGTGTGTGGGTGTCTGCATGCCTATCCTGCTACGAGGCAGCTGCCCACATCACACGCACACCAACTCTGATGAATTATAGGAAGTTGATGGAGGAAGCTGTCTGGGCTGTCATTGAGAGGACTGCAACCCCAACACACACACACGAACATCATCTACCCCTCCAGAACACTGCTGTGTTCCCAGTCTAACCGAGACACACCATCTGCCTCTGAAACAGCCGGCAGCTCACACACATCCAGCCCACAAGTCTTTGAAAAAAGTCAAAGTGGAATTTAATGTTACAATAATAATCTGCAATTGAACTTACGCTTTGAGGGACTTATCTTTAAAGTAGGGTTTATATAAAACATATTTCTTTCTTCCCTTTTTCTGGGATCAAGTGTAATCTTAAACAATACTGAATTCTGAAAATGTTTATTAGGATCCTTTACCCTGACCTCATCCTTAAACCTAAACCTTACCCGAACACTGGTACTCATCCAACCCTAACACTTTTGGAAATGCGCCACGTAGTTTATTAAGAATCTAGGCTGGGAGTTTCAGACATTTTCAACCTCTGGCACATATAAATTGTAACGAAACCAACTGAATTAATCTTCTGGAGCCTTTATTTTTTACTTTCCAATACCACAGAAACAGGAACACCAAAAAAATTCAAACTAAAAAAGATTTTATTTTCCCTTTTGTTTGGATATATTGACTACACTGATAACAGATTACCACGCCTGGCAACTAGACCATGAAACAAAATTCAGCAAGTGTCCGGTGTCCTCTTGAAGAAATGTTTCCAGTGAACTAGACCAAAAGTCAGCTTGCTGTGCTGCAGTTAAACCACAGAGGTGCAGTAATGAGCTGCTTACTGATGTGATTTGGGACACAGTAAATGAACTCATCCATATGCGTTTGCCTGCTCGGAGAACCATAATCTCACATTAGGGAGTTCTGAATGAACTTAATGAGCGATTTCTCTGCTCAGTGGCACTACTGGTCCCCGTCTCGAGTAGGACAGCACGGCCATTATCTGACGACAGAGTCTTTTGATTGTTTTCGAGCGAGGGAATGTAGACTTAAATGATTTGCCTCTCTTGCCCAGAACCACTGCCTCTAGTAGTATTTCCTTTGCTGTCTTGATGAGTTAGTGTTACTAAGCCTTTGGGATGAGAAGCTGAATAATAGTTCCATAAATGTAAATGGAGTCAAAATTGTCTTCTCTTTGTCTTCTTCTGTGCTGAATTCCAAGAACGGTTGCTTTGGGATTTTCAGTAAATTGCATTTTATTATTGAAAAGATAATTAGAAAGCTTATCAGACATAGGGAAACTAGAGGCCCAGGAACATGTGAATTGTAAACTGTTCATTTTTTTAGGGATGCAAGTTGTGTTTATTTTTTAGAAGTAATTTGGGTTTTATTTCGCGTCAGTCATTCCCAGCTGGGCGGCCGGACCTCTTTCACTGTAAAGTTAGCATTTTCTCACTGTGTCTGTGTGGGTTCCCACTGGGTGTTTTGGTTTCCTCCCACAACACAAAGTCATGCACATCAGGTGAACTGGAAATAGTTTCTAAGTGTGATTGCGATAAACTCCAGCACCCACCGTAGATACATCCATCAAATCATTTTAACCACTTATCCTAACAAGTTGAATAAGTGATTAAAGTAATTGGATGGATGGATGGATGAATGGATTTTACTGCTCACATTTGCTTTCATTGATTTAACTCATGGTTTTGTTACTCTGAACACACTTGAGGGGAACTGGAGTGTTTGCTGTTAAATATTTTAGTTTGCTAAACTAAGTTCGGTGATTTATCCTTAGTGTTCCCATGAGGCCTTTCTGCTGAAGGTGCTATATTTGAAAAAAATGCTACATACAGTGCACAAGCAGCTTTGAGCATGAAATCCATGAGATTCTGAAATGCACCAGATTTTCCATGTGGTCAGATTAGGAAAATGTGCTAACACCAGTAAAATGGCATTTTTTGAAGCAGAGACCAGAAGAGAAACCATCAGAGATGAACGGTGAAGAGGAAATCCATCTAAGGTTTTCTGTTTGGGGCAGAGGTGACCTAGTGTTTAGAGACTAGGCCCCATATACTAGGCCAACATAAAGGTTAAGGGTTTGATTCCTGGATCGGTAGGTACCCGTGAGCAAGGTACCGCCCTTTCACTGCTTCCTGGCTGCTGGATATGGCTGCCCACTGCTACACTGTTGATGTACTGGTTAAATGTAGAGAATGCATTTAGTTGTGGTTCACTGTGTGCTGTGCTGTGTATTCACAATGGCAAGTAGTCACTTTCACTTCACCTTCACTTTTCACTGCTTCAGTGTACCATGTTCTACAGGTGGCTGCACAAAATGTATACTTATCCAGCTAAACTGTCAGAAATCCACTCGTTCTGTGGAAACTCTGTTGTCAGCAGCAGCTCCCTTCCTGAGCTTCAGAAAGAGGAGGTAGAGCAGAGGAGATGAGATGAGTTCACTTTTTTAGCAGTCTCCCCAAAACACACACTTTAAGTGTGAGTTTCAGCAGTGCAATGGTAACCCGGGCTGTCTTAGCTGCTCTGAAAGTGAAAAGTGAAAGTGAAAGTGACAACCCTTGTCATTGCGAGGTCATGGCACAGCACACATGAACCACAACGAAATTAGACCTCTGCATTTAACCCATACACACACGTGCAGCAGTGGGCAGCTATTGAAAGCGCCCGGGGAGCAGTGATGGGGACGGTACCTTGCTCAAGGGTACTTCAGGGCAACCCACTGGGGTGGGAATCGAACCCACAATCTTCCGATGTGGGGCCAACTCCCTAACCACTAGGCCACCGCTGCCCCAGCCTTTGGGCTAATGAGTCAGACTCATGCACTCATCGATACACACATCAATGCGTTCACACCCCCACGCACACACATGAGCACATACGCACGCACACAGTTGCACAAAATGGTAATTTAACAGAAGAAAAATGTTCTTAAAATGTTCTTTATTGTAAAATTTTGTTTAAAGTCATTTTTATTCTTCAGTTTGTCATGAAATGTAGAGGGCAGCTGGTGTTTTCAAATGGTGTAAAAAAAAAACGGACTAAGAAGGTTTTGATATGACAGCAACGATCTACACAAAGCAGTGTAGTGGGAGGTGAGAATTTGCTCTGAGTTGTACAGGATGAGCTGAAAGAGAGATATTTTAATCAGCTGTGTCAGCTTCTCGATATCTGCTGTCACTGAAATAATTTTTCTTATCTCAGTTTCCTTTGGTCTTTGCTAGAGTGGGTATTACTTTAAGAACAAATTAAATCAGGAGAGAATTTAGAGCACGCCAACACATATGGTACCACTCCAAAGTTTGGACACCTTTAATTTTCTACTGTTTTCTAGGATTCAGGATAGTCTTCCTGCTCAACATTTCAAAAATCCAAGCTGTTCTTTTTTCTTGATCATTTATAAAAGCCCCTTACTGCTTGGATCTTGGTGTCCTCTCAAGTAGAGCTTTAAATAGGCTTGAAATTTCGCCTCAAACCATGAATTGTCAGAATCAGACTTGACACATATAGCATTTTGTGTCCAAACTTGAGCCTTGCAAAATTCTCTCTGGAGCCTACCCAAACTCAATTCTGTTAAAAAATTCAGTTTGAATCTGACCCAAACCGTCCAGCTCATATAACTTTACTATGTTATTCACGTTTAGTAACATAGATCACAAACCTACTCAAATATAGTATATTTGTTTCCTTGTTTGCAAACCAATGCCACCTTTAGTGAGTATTCCACAAATAATATTGCGCTAATAGGATGTTTCCCAAAATGAAGTTAAAAATTCAATAATTCAGTTTTATATTCGATTTTTCTAGGACAGGATTTTAGATTTTTTGTGCAGCTACAGTAGCCTGTCCATGGGCACAGCATGATTGATCCACACCAACACGTGTGCCATTGTCTGACATGATATCTCCGACTGACTGTAGGCTGATCTGTTTTGGCTTTGTGAAATTGGTTTGTGTAGTTAAGACAGCTGCTAAAGCAGATTAGCATGCTGTGTTTACTCATTTAACCTCTGCTTAATCTTAACCTGTGGCCCTTGACTTTTGCCTGCTTAACCAGCTCAAGATCAAGGCTGCTTAGTTCTCTAGCACTCCTTGCACTTTATAGCTGATATCAGGTTATATGCCACCGCAGTACATGAAAGGTCACCATTTTTCTAAAGAGCCTTGTAAGAGACAGTGCGACTAAATACAGGAGTGATAGGGATGGCGGAATAGTGAGAGTTTAGTGGAGTGTTTGAGCAGATTCACAGTGCAGATTACTCTTGACCTTTTTTGTTCTGGCAGCAGCTCAATTTTGCTTGTACTGGGACTCTCATGAGGTAGAAAGACGTCAAATCAAACCTGGATTTATTCCTGGCTCATAAGTGCCCACTCATTTCTCCACATATACATTTTTTTTTTAATTGTTCCAGTTAGCCACACAATTCATGCTAAAATGTGCATCTCTTCTGACACTACATTCAGATTGTAAAGCAAAATGATCTCCCAACTTTAAACCTAACACTAAACATTTAGCTAGACTAACTCATTCAGCTGGCAGACATACAATTTAAAAACTACAATTAACTCATCAGACTAATACATGCATCTCAGGTCTCGTCACAGCAAATGAATTATGTTAATATCAACCCTGCATGCAAGGGCAGTGATAACTGTTTGAGCATTTGTCGTTAAAGACCTTGGCATAAGTTAAAGTTATCTTGATATATTTTGATGTAAAGTGGTGTAAGTACACTAACCTTCAACACTTCCTTTGCCTGCTTCTTGGTGTGTTTCTAGGCCCATCTGCTATTATTTGAACATTCCTGATGTTAAAAGCAAGGCCTTTAATGCAGTTTAGTTTGACAAATAGTTAAACCGGCCACTAGGAATGCACAAGCCAGAGTAGTTTTTTTGTTCCTGTTCCAAACCTCGATAATATGTAAAATATTTGCCAAACCAATATGCAGACACTGCAGGAGTGGCAGAGATGTATGCCAGAGTGGTACAGGATATGTATGAGGACAGTGTGACAGTGGTTATGTCTGCAGTAGGAGTGACTGATTCATTTAAGTCAAGTAGACATTGGATTACATCACTGATCAGTGCTGAGCCCATTCTTGTTTGCAGTGTTAATTGAAAGGTTGAGAGTTGAGGTTAGACAGTAGTCCTCATGAATGATGATGTTTGCAGATGACATTGTGATCTGTAGAGAGAGAAGGGAGCAGCTTGAGGAGATCCTGAATAGGTGGATAGATTCTCTAGAGAGAAGAGGAATGAAAGTCAGTATAACTGAGACAGAATACACGAGTGTGAATGAAAGGGAGGACAGTGTAATGATTAGGATGCAGTGAATTGAGGAGGCAAATGTGGAGAAATGTAAATGCTTGGGGTCAACAGAGATAAACATCCATTTATGCCCTGAACACAAGACTTTCAAACTTACCAAACCATACCTTCCCCTAAAAGATCCAGTAAAGCTTTGTCAAGTGTCATATTTATGTTGCTTTGAAAGAAGTTCCCTATATTTGTGTAGTTGGTGTTGATATTTACATTTTGAAGTCTAGTCAACCTAATTTCAATGCTACACAATTCATTCTGAAGGAGGGTTGGTTTGCTTATAGTCAAGAGTATTTTTACAAAGTATCTGGTTTTGTTTTTTACCACAGAAGAAATAGCACATTTTCCAAAAATAAAATGTAGAATGTCACACAGCTTCAGAGGTCTGTCTTTTTTACGCTCTTACATTTGTCCCAGGTTCTATTACTTGGTTGAAAAAGGAGGACAAATTATTTTGCCTAAATTTGTGTGTTACAAACATCTTCTATTTAAGAGTTTTGGGAGCAGTCAGAACTTGTGATGGATTATATGCCTGTAGTCATCACACAGTGTTGGTAATGGCTAACCATGGCAGCTAATAATGATTAGAACATGAGTGTAGTTCCAGCTGACAAAGTTCATTTTTATGCGCAAATGTGAACCATTTTGAGGCAGAAAGATCAGATCTGAGACAAACAAACCAAATGAAACAGAAACGCTTGTAACACAATCATAAACATAATAAGTAAAATGGCTGTTGTGAAAAAAGCTAAATCAGGGTCTGCATATTTTATTTATTTATTTAGCTTTTTTTTAGTAGATGCAGTGCCTTCTGACACTGCAGTAGAGAGACTGTCTGGAGTGGATTGATTTATCAAGTTCACGTTTTGACAGGTGCATTATTCACCTCATCCCAAGCTCAGGGTCACAACTGGCTAGACACAATAGATCTGCTCTCAGTGACATGGAAACAAGGTTTTTCGTGCACACACACACTCCAGCACAGTGATGCGCAAAATACTGCCCTGTCCTGAATCACTGAGATGTGTTTTGAATGTTATTTCATTTGATGAATCCTTGAACACAGTGGGTATTTTTATTTTTTTTTTGCAACTGAAAGGCCAAAGGTGGAGTTAGAAACTAAACAAATTATGGAGATGAAGATGACAATTAAATTCAAACCAAATCAAAAGCTAATAAGGCAGATCTTTTGTCGTCTGAGGTTAAATTGTTCTCTTTGACTGCAAGGTGGATGAATCAGGAATGAAATTAGAAAAAAAACTTAAGACTCCAACCAATTGCCATGATGAATAATGAAATGAAAAAAGAAAATGACATTTTTTGTGAAACCTTGGGATTTAATTTATTGCTATACTTTAAGCTTGGTATATTTAACCTTTGTATGTTTTCTTACATATTAAAAGGCGGTGAATTGTCAATTTGGTGATTAAACCCAGACTGTTAACAACACAAGTTTTAAATGTCTGAAAACCCTCTATTTAGTAATATTTCTGACATTTAAAGCATTCGGAGGTATTTATGAACAATACCTTTATATCCTGCCCCATTCAAACTTCATTATTACATTGCATGTACCATTTCATTAGTCAAAATAATTTCAATACTTTGATAGTATCTCTGCTAAAGTGATTGCAGCAGTCTTCTTTTGGGCACTGCTCCATACTTTTTCTTTCACTTTCAATTTTCATTTTCATTTTCTTTCATGTGAATTTAATTTCTTTTTTTTTCTTTCTTTTTTACTAATTTTTCATATATATAACTCATGAAATATATGAAAGTCGTGGGTTTGAATCCCAGACCAGTAGGTTGCCCTGCAGCTTACTGTGTGTGCCGTGCTGTGTTTCACAATGACAAGAATAGCCACTGTGTGTATATATATATATATATATATATATATATATATATATATATATATATATATATATATATAATATATATATATATACAGTACTGTGCAAAAGTTTTAGGCAGGTGTGGAAAAAAGGTTCTAAACAAAGTATGCTGAAAGTGTTAATCATTTATTTTCATCAATCCAGAAAATGCAGTGGATGAACAAAAGAGAAATCTAAATCAAATCAATATTTGGTGTGACCACACTTTGCCTTTAAAACAGCATCAATTCTTCTACGTACACTTGCACACAGTTTTGAAGAAAGGATCACCATTTGAATGGAGGTTTTCCAAACATCTTGGAACTAACCACAGATCTTCTGTGGATGTAGGCTTCCTCACATCCTTCTGTCTCTTCATGTAATCCAGATGATGACTGGATGATGTTGAGATCAGGGCTCTGTGGGGCCAGAAGAACTGATGCTGGTTTGAAGGCAAAAGGTAGTAACACCAAATATTGATTTGATTTAGATTTTTCTTTTGTTCGCTCACTTTGCATTTTGTAAATTGACAAAATAAACAATCATTATTTATATTTTTGAAAGCGTTCTTTGTTTACAGCATTTTTTCACACCTGCCTAAAACTTCTGCACAGTACTGTATATATATATATATATATATATATATATATATATATATATTTATATTTCAGATCCCTTGAGAAGTGAAAAGTGCCATTTGAGTAATTTAAAATATATCTTTGTTTATCATAAAAAAATCCAAAATAGTGAACATATAATATATAAGAATAATTTTATGTTTTTTCCATCGCCATGCTGTTATAGTAGCAAAAGATGAAAACATTTTGGACACTAAGTTCTGGCTGTGGAAACAACAGACTTGTATTTATGTAAGAGTGCACATTAGACTCATTCCCAGCCTGCAATAATGTCATCACTCTTGTTCTTGTTGCCCACCCCTCCAACAAATGATGAGTCACATCCGACTGCATTAGACTTGTTTTTGTGTAGGTGTTCTTTAGACGTGCTACAAATAGCCATTAGCAGGGAAGCAGGGCTATTTTAAGTTGATACTTGTGAGCTGTCACGGATATCCTTTGCTTAACAATTTGCTTTTTACTTCCTTGACTAGTATGTAATGACATATTTGCTTCATGAAAGACATGAACTCTCTTTCTCTCTCTCTCTCGTTGCTGTGCAGTTGATGTTCCACCAGAGGGAGTACTAATAAAGGAGAGTTGTGGTTTTTTTTTGTCCTAAATAAAATATCCAATATAATGGTGTATGTTCATGATGAATGGAGTAGTTAGATTAGCAGTGTAAATCTCTCACTTCATCCGCAACACACAAGCGTAATTTTCTCTGGCACTGTTAACTTATAAATAACAGTATCAATAACCGTAAAAGCACGGCTCTTGGAGATTGCCTAACATCTCGATGTGATTGGCAGTTGTGTGATGAGAATAAATGCCAGTATCTTCATGGTCAGCTAAAATGTGTTTGGTTTAATGTGTTATGTTATGATGCGGTTACGTTGCTGTTTAAAGAAGAAAATGATGAAAAAAAAGTAATATTAAAGCATTTTATTGTAAGTTATTTTGGACCTTCCATGTCAGGTGGATTGGAGATTCTGATTGGCCCCCTAGCTGTGAGTGTGTGCATGAGCGTGGTTGTCTGTGTCTGCCCTGTGATTGACCTACGACCTGTCCGAGTGCTTCTCCTCATTTCGCCCTGTGTGATCTGGGATAGGCTCCAGCACTGCCCGCATCCCTACTCAGGACAAGCGGCTCAGAGAATGAGTGAGTGAAAGGAATGTAACCAGGGGCTCTGCAGAAAGTGTCTACAGGTTAAAAAGTTTGTTACGTTGTTAGAAGATTCTTCAAAGTCTCATGAAAAGGCAGCCACTCTGAGCTCTCTTGTACTTCTTGAATCCTTTCAGCATGACCTTTCTTGCTCAGAAAAGCTCGTCCGAGTGTGTTGTTGCTGCCTTTGTCTCTATTGGGTGTTGTGGTTGTTGGCTGTATGCATGCAGGAGAGAACAAATTTGGAGAAACTCGCGCATCCTCCGGCCTCTCAGTGCCGGCAGCAAATGGCAAAGATAAAGATGCAATCAGCAACAACAAGTCAGCTGGGGACAAATTTAAAGCTGCGTGTGATTATAGTGGCACAGCTGCTGCTGTCACTGATATCAGCACACACTCAGGTAGAGCATGAAGAGGAATGATTAAAAAGAAGGAGAGGGAGGGTGGAGAGAGGGGGAAGAGAGAGAGAGGGAGGGAGAACAAGGCCGATAAAAAGAAAAAAGCACATTGGTAGAACAGGAAAGTGAGCGAGTGAGTGAGTGAGAAGGAAAAGAGCGGAAAAAAAAAGAATGAGACAGATAAGAGGAGGGAGAAATAGGAGCGGAAAAAGAGGGGATGGGAAAAAGATGAAGGAAGAAAAAGTGAATAACGAACAAATCAGACAAAATAACAGACAAGAAATATAGCTATGAAAAGTAAAAGAGGGAGAAAAAGCTGAACATTATGGAGAGGAAAAAAGAGGAAGTGAAAGAGGCAGAAAAACCAAGACAGAGCAAGAGAGTAACAGAACGAGAAACAATGAGGTAGTTTAGAACAAGCACAGAGATGGAGCAAGAAAGAGTCAGAATGAGAAAAGGGGAAAAGACAAAAATAGAGTGAGAAAAGACAAGACAGAAAGGTAGAAAGGGAGGAAGACTGAGGGAAATTTCTGGAGCTGATGGAGTGTGTTTGCAGAGGCGGAGTGTGCTTGCCTTATCTCTGCAGCACACACTGGAACACACTGAGCTGGAATATGGACTGAACTGCCTGGTGAGCTGGATAGCCACAGATTGCTCTCTCTCTCTCTCTCTCTCTCTCTCTTTCTCTCTCTCTCTCTTTCTCTCTTAAACACACACTCAACTCTAAACTGACCCAGACAGAGAGGCTCTTATCTGCTTTCACCTCATTAGATTTATTTTAACCACACACCTCAGTAGCTCCACTTTAAGTGCGTGTGTGTGTGTGTGTGTGTGTATGTGTGTGTGTGTGTGTGTGTGTGTGTGTGTGTGTGTGTGTGTGTAAGTGAACATGCACCTTAACAAAAGGTGTTTAAACTAGGGCTGAAGCTTTCTGCATTTTCCAAAAAGAGACACCAAATCATTCTCTTAACAAAAGTCTGACCAGTTCACAACACATTACTGATGAAGGAATAGTTTGAATAGAATAAATGTAAAGCAAGTGTATACAGCATACAGCAAGTGTAATGAGTCAGTTGTTCATGTAGGGTTTCTGACGTTAACTTCTTTAGTTTTGCATCGGACCTACAAGGCCAGTGTAGACAAGAAGTATTTCATTGATTTGTATCACATTGATTAGAGCATGTACGCAGTGATGAGTCCTTTCATTCCCAAAAACTACTAGAGAAAAAATCGAGAGAGAGAAAACTTTTTATTAAACCAATTTGTAGCTTGTTAAAGACATTCCATGTGTTTTAATTAAAGCATATAGATACATGTTAAAGCAAAAAAAAAAACAGTAACCAATCACTTTGTTTCTGCTAACTTAATAGGTAACACTTTGTGAACCCCTGAAAGAGATTTGGAAGGCTGTGTTTTCCATTTTCCCTGGATGTTGTTCAAGCACAGACCTGGATGCCCTCTTCTTCAGATTTTCTCTTTTTGGATTAAAAAAAGGACAAGCTGGAAATCTGCCTGTGTTTTTCTGTCTACTGCTTTTATGTAGTGACCCAATTCCAGCTCAGTGCAGCAAGAAGGAATGGTGACATTTAGTCACATGTGAATAAACTGAGAATAATGAATAAGGCAAGAGAAAAAGAAATCCTCTTTTCTGACTTTCTCTAGTTTCCCTCTTGTGGCTTTTTATTGTAACTGCAGTAAAAAAATGGAGAACACTTACATGTTACACTTGCACACACTCACACAACCACACAAATACATACACACACACAGGACAGATTCTTGCACTCCACAGACTTTCTGGATTATCTCATGTTTGCTCTGGGATAAGGGGCTTTTCTGCCTCTTTGTAGTGAAAGCCTTAGAACTGAGGCATTGCACAACACAAACCGCGTGTTCTCTAACAGAGTCAACAAATTGCAGCTGATATGGTGTAACTCTGCTAAACCGACACGAATAACTACCATTTTATTTTGAATGTTTTATTGATGATTTGTCGCAAGTTATATTATATAATCCTAATTGAACCTGAGAATTTTCTGGAGCGAACAAGTCATGAAATAAATTGGTGTGGTGTGGAAATTTGAGGGTAGGCTGTTTGGGACAAAACTGATTATTTATGTTGTTTATTAAAGCGAAAATAACCCTAAGCTGTAGTTTTTGGCCTTAATATAACTTTAATATACAGATACAGTAAATCAGTTCTGTCTAAACTTCATTTCATGCATTTTATTATAAACTCATTCTTGTGGTTTTTTTTTTTTTAGTTTCATCATGTATTACCACCTATAAGAAGACTCCACCCCCAGTTCCCCCACGCACCTCCACCAAGCCTTTTATCAGCATTACAGCCCAGAGCAGCACCGAGTCGGCGCAGGACGCCTACATGGATGGCCCGGGTCACCGGGGTGAGGTCACACTGCACTCGGGCCTCAGCAACTCAACCGAAAGTATTGACAGCATGAAGGCTCTGACCGCAGCCATCGAGGCGGCTAACGCACAGGTCCACGGTCCGGCAAGCCAGCACGTCTGCAGCAGCAGCATGAACACTTCTATTCCCCTACCCTTAGCCCTCCCACTACCTGTCCCAGTGCCTATCCCAGTGCCTGCACTTGAGGATGGACACAGAGACGCCCTGCGCAAGGGCCGCTGCCTGTCCATTGGCATCCAGGTGAGACGGGGAGAAGATATTTTAAGGCATGTCCCTATAAGGGCTGCAGTAATTGATCGACAAAGTTAGACAGAAGGCACAGGGTGTGATACGGAATTTGAAATTTTATGTTGACTCAGTGTTGACTCTTGAATATAACAGGAAAATATTTTCCCAAACCCAGCAGTAGATCATTTTAATCTCGACCGAGTACAGACCTCCATTTCCAGGCTAATGGTGCCTCATGTAGGAAAAGGTTTTTGACCAATTCATTGTTGCCTTTTGATCTGAACATCTGAAATGATAGATGCTCTGGAAGATTCCCCTCCATTTACTTGCTTGTGTGATAGAGCTTCATTTCCAAGCTCTTAACACTGGGAGAGAGTTTGAAAGATGAGAAAAAAACATAAAGCCAAATCAGAAAGCCCTGCAGGTTTATTACTGTGTAGGTTAAAATGTCAGCTATATGTATGAGACATTATTTAATTCAGAGTGGATACTATTGTTTTTTTGTGCTCACATGGCAAAGTGTTGATCCACCATTTGATTTAGTAGAGGAAACAACACACTAGGACCTCACTTGTCCTGCAGTGATAACTCTGAAATATATGTTTTTACTCATTGTAGAATAATCAAACTCTATTTAAGCATCTTTATTTTAGTGGCTGTTTCAAGATCCATTTTTGCCTCCTGGTCTTTCTCTCATTTCTTTGTGTTTAAAATTGCAATTTTGTAATTTTTTTCATTTTTGATGTGTGCATGTAAGATTCTGGACTAAAGATAAGCATGTGTGTGTGTGTGTGTGTGTGTGTGTGTGTGTGTGTGTGTGCGCGTGTGTGCATGCGTGTGTGTGTGTAAACAGGTGGACGGTCCAGAAGAACAGGAAGCAGAAGACCAGTCGAAGTTTCAGTCCGTAGGGGTGCAAGTAGAAGACGAGAGAAGGTGAGTTATATGTGCATGGCAAGGGAGTAAAAATTCATCCATTTCTTTAATCTAACGATCAGCATCATATACTCAGAATATTTGAATTTGAAAAATATTCACCATCTAACAAATTTCTAAACCAAAACTTTGGATATTTTCTGTTCACCTACCATGTAAATAATTCCTTCAGGAACATCTGTGCACTTAGTGTACGTCTAACTAAAAACAAATCAAATTGTTGTGATTTTTTTAGCTGTCATAAAACATTTATTTATTTTGTAAACAGCTGAAATCGAGTATTTGCCCTATCATCAAGAAAAAATAGTTTCTTTCCCTACTGGTTCAACAGCCATGGACATCTGTTAATTCAGAATATTGGTAGTTAGTGTTGACTGACATGAGATGACATTAAATTAGCATTGATGGAAATATGTGCGTCACGTAACTTGGAGGATGAATGGGCTGCCTTTTACTCTCATAACGCTGGTGGTCACATGTGATTGAAGGATTACTAGTTAAGGGGTGTAATTAGATTAAATTGGGCAAATAAACTTAAAAAATATAATTTTTTTTCATCCTGCTTTAGGCTGAGGTTATACTCCTTCTACTGCTGTATTTCATAATAAAGTTACATGTAAATATATGTATGCCCACTAATGGTGCTATTTTTCACAAAGTTGCTATGCATGTGTGTGTGTATCCAGAACATCTGTTTTTTTAAGTCTCGCGCTTATGTAAGCCACAGGTAGCAAATGCAGCCTGCAGTGCTTCTGTGTTTCACTCTGTGTAGCTGTGTGACATTTTCCTCCCACTCTGCTGGAATATCTGTGTTTGTGCAACAAAAATGTCCTGACTTTGCAGTAGAACGAGAAAAACAATTTTAACTTACCTACAGGAGCAACACAGTGCAGCATACTTTTGTAAAGTGTTTTTTATTTGTTTTAACTGAAAGAGAAGAAACATCTCCTTTTAAGTTTCTGAAGTTAATGTATGGCCCCATCACTCATTTTGTATTTCAAGAATACGTGTGTGTGTGTGTGTGTGTGTCTGTGTGTGTTTGTGTATACGTGTGTGTAGTTGTCATCACAGCCATGTGATGAATCGTAATGCTGACTCACTGTTGGCCTTTTCTGTACGCTGCTTAATCTCACTGAAATGTCACTAATTACAGTACTCTGGGCTGCTGTGGCTGCTGTTGTACAAGGACATCATTTTTGCCTGCTTATACACTTCCAGACCTTCCACACTTTGCAAATTTTGATGTTTGATTAGTCATAAGTAAACCGAGTTCAGATGGATATCTTTAGGCAACATTAGTAAAGCTGCCTCTGAAATCCAGATTGGAATTATCAAAGCAACAATTTGTCTTGCACTGAAACGGAGGGCACGCTGGTTGAGTGGATAGTGCTGTCACCTCACAGCAAGAAGGTCCTGGGTTCAGTTCCCAGACAGGATAGTTTGTCCCATCTGTATAGTTTGTAGGTTCTCCCCATTTATGCTTGGATTTCCTTCCACAGTCCAAGGACAAGCGTGTCAGGTAGATTGGAGATGCTAATTTGGCCCCTAGGTGTGTGTGTGTGTCCAAGATGTTTTTGTTCATTTCTATATGATCGCTGGGATAGTCTCAACTTTGCTTCTAAAAAGGCAATTAGAAATGGGTCTTTATTTATTAAGAGTCAAGGGATTGTTCTTAAGTAAGACTTAAAAACTGCTATCTTCAGTGAGTCTGGGAAGATGGCTGAGATTAATTAACAATTTACTGTTTGCAGAAAACATATCTGAGAAACTTTGCAATCAAGGGAGAAGAGGTTTCTCACTGATAGTGCAAAAGTGGGACATTGCGTCTAAATATTTCTGTTTTCTGTGAGGAGCAGCTTCATTTACTGGTTTATCTGAAGTTATGTCTGGGTTATAATCTTAAAGGCTTTGTTTGTGTGGTACAGTGAGTTTGTAAGCTAATTTCTATCTGTTTGCCTTGAGCTCTTCTGCAGTAAAGCATTTATTAACAAGAGATTTTGAAGTGTGAAAAAAAAACATTTATCTGAATGTTAGGTCGCTTTACTGTTTTGCAAGATGCTTATGAATTGCATTTCTTGCTGTGGGTTTTCACAAGAGTGAACGTGTTTTTAAGTGCTTTCTTGCAAAGGCTGAATAATAAATCGTTGGTTAACTAATTGCAGTTTTGCAATTTTCTTAAGATGTTTGCAGTGTTGAGCTAACAAATGGTTATAGCTAGATTATAGTACTGTTTAAGTTGAATGTATAAATCGTCGCTCAAACAGAGTTGTTTTGGTTAAATCATATTCTCTTTAGTTTAGTTTTAATTACATAGTTTTATATCATATTCAGTGCTGTGCAAAAGTTTTAGGCAGGTGTGAAAAAATGCTGTAAACAAAGAACGCTTTTAGAAATGGAAGTGTTAATCATTTATTTTCATCAATCAACAAAATGCAGTGAATGAACAAAAGAGAATCTAAATCAAATCAATATTTGGTGAGACCACCCTTTGCCTTCAAAACAGCATCAATTCTTCTAGGTACACTTGCACACAGTTTTTGAAGGAACTCTGCTGGTAGGTTGTTCCAAACATCTTGGAGAACTGACCACAGATCTTCTGTGGATGTAGGCCTCCTCACATCCTTCTGTCTCTTCATGTAATCCAGACACACTGGATGATGTTGAGATCAGGGCTCTGTGGGGGCCAGAAGAACTGATGCTGGTTTGAAGGCAAAAGGTAGTAACACCAAATATTTATCTGATTTAGATTTTTCTTTTGTTCGCTCACTTTGCATTTTGTAAATTGATAAAAATAAACAATCATTATTTATATTTCTGAAAGCATTCTTTGTTTACAGCATTTTTTCCACACCTGGCTAAAACCTTTGCATAGTACTGTATGTTAATGGCCAACAAATCGATTATTCTCTTGTTTTTTACATCATGATTATAATCTGCCTGTATCATGCACCCGCTGTGGCATGCTGGTAGGATGGAGTTCCCTGTGCTTGCTAACTGTATTTGGGAAACGCTGTGGTTGGCTATGCTCCAATGCTGGCACTCGTCTTTTAATGATAATGCATAAGGGATGCCAAGTTTTTTCATTTAATTTTCAGAACTCAGGCTCTTCTTTGGCTCGATTAGGCGGTTGGACTATTCCCCATGTTTTTTGAATTAAACAGAAAGTGTGTATGAGCCTTTGCAGGGTATTACTTTTTTTTAAAATAGTGTGTTAGAGACATCTTTTTGCTGTTATAATGAAATTGTCTGAACATTAATGTTGTAGTCCTTGAGCCTGTGGTTATTTTGCTTTTTAACTGAAATGAAAATAGTAGACCTGGATTGTAACTCAATCACTCATGCCTGAAGATTCTGTGCAAGGGTAACTATTATCCAAAAGTAATATATATGCACATGTTTGAAAGGCAGAACACTTAAAAATATAACATGTCTGCAAGACATCCCAGTGGTGCCTTTGTGTACTTTTGGGGCAGTGGTTGCCAAGTGGTTCAGAATCCCAGACCAATAGGTTACCCTGAGGTACCCTTGAGCAAGGTACCATCCTCATCACTGCTCCCCTGACACTAGATATGGCTGCCCACTGCTGCACGGTGCGTGTGTGGGTTAAATACTCATGATGCATTATATTGTGATGCACTGTGTGCTGTGCTGTGTTCTCACAATGACAAATAGTCACTTTCATTTCACTTTGCTGGCATTAGGATGCATCTGTAATCTGTAAAAAGCCAGAAACCAACAGGGATCATGTGATGACCAAATGTTTTAATGGAGGTTTAGCTTTTGAAAGTGAAAGAGACAACCCTTGTCATTGCGAGGTCACGGCACAGCACACATGAACCACAACAAAATTGGACCTCTGCATTTAACCCATGCACACTCAAACCCGTGCAGCATTGGGCAGCTATTGAAAGCGCCCGGGGAGCAGTGACGGGGACGGCACCTTGCTCAAGGGTACCTCAGGTCAACCTATCGGGAAGGGCTTTGAACCCCTGACCCTCCGATCGTGCGGCTAACGCCCTAACCACTAGGCCACCGCTGCCCCTATAGTTTCGTTTGCCCCTAGTAGTTTAGTAGTTCACAAAAGATTAAATATGTTGAAAATAAATGTGCTTTTTCATTTCTTTCATACCTTCCTCTAGTCATCGGCGGTTCACGCGCTCTAACAGTGTAACAGCAGCCGTGCAGGCAGACCTTGACACTCCAGATTATTCCCCGGCTGAGTCTCCAGACACAAATATCCTGCCTTCTGGCTGCCTGTCCCGGCAGTTCTCCCGGGATGCAGCCACTTCCACAGTCAGTATTCAAGGCTCAGGGAATCACTATCATGCCTGTGCCTCTGACGACTACGAGGATGTGGGCTTTGACCCCTCCATCCTGCCCCCACCAGACCCCTGGATCGACAGTGTGACAGAGGACCCCCTCGAGGTGGTCAGCCGTTCAGTCTGCCAGCGAGACGGCCGCTGGTTCCTCAAACTGCTGCAGGCTGAGGCTGAGCGCATGGAGGGCTGGTGCCGGCAGATGGAGCAGGATGAGCATGAGCACGAACTGCCCGATGAAAGTGAGTCACTACCAAAAGATGTTTTTTAGTCTTTTAATGCCTTGTTTACCACACAAAGGGTCTTCCTGTTCAGTAGGACTGCACTCAACAATTGCTTCCATAATCAAAACATTTGTCAGCAGTTACTAAAGTAACTCACTGACCATGCCGTTTTGGTTCCACCACTCTTTTCATTTCATCCTCCATCTTTTCATTTGTGCAATTAACTAGTTTAATGGAAAAAACAATGACTAAAACGTAGCAAATGATTGTGCTCATCATATAATTGTTATGGATCATGGTTGAATACATAATATAATTGTGTCTTTTCATGCGCTTTTTTGTGTGTGTGTGTGTGTGTGTGTGTGTGTGTGTGTGTGTGTGTGTGTGTGTGTGTGTGTGTGTGTGTGTGTGTGTGTGTGCATATATATGATACAGTCTTGGGGAAAATTCGCAGCGCGGTTGGTAGTGCCCAGTTACTAATGTCTCAGAAGTTCCAGCAGTTTCGAGAGCTGTGCGAGGAGAACCTGGTGAGTTGAGCCCCACTTCTCATTATGCAGACTGAAAAATAAGCCTAAAAACTTAAAAGCTATTTTAATTCTTGCTACAGTTGATATGTTCTTAATTAAGGTTTAATTAATTGTATTTACATCCTAGAAAGTCTTTTTAGTTTAAAGAATACATCTCAAACTGTAAATTAGCATGCAGCTGTTATCACTGCCTTTCCCTGATTCTATATTGTAGCATAAATTATACTCAGTTAAGGATTTTTTAACAACTTTATTGCATAAAATATAACATATCTCTGTGTTAAAAAGAAAATATATGTTGTGAGAAACTACAGTTCACTTTTCTGCATCTTAAAGTCATGAACAGCAGCCTTTCAAAGTTACTGAACTTCATTACTGCTGAGATAAATTCGATTTGATAATATTGGGGCCCAGCATTTTCATCAATAGACTTGAGCTAGCATGCATAGTAACTTTTCCCTCTGTGTCCTCTCTCGTGATCCTCCAGAACCCTAACGCTCACCCCCGGCCCGTGGCGCAAGATCTGGCTGGATTCTGGGACATGCTGCAGTTGTCCATTGAAAATATTAGCCTGAAGTTTGATGAGCTGCACCAACTCAAAGCCAACAACTGGAGACCCCTCGACCCACCTGAGAGAAAGGTGCAGTTAACTCATACCAGCATCATGCAGCATTAAGTTTATATACTAGAATCCGCCCCAGCGGCCAAGAGAAAAGTTAGGATCATTAGGCGTGGGGAAACTCCATGACTCTATTAATTCATGTGCATGTTTTAGTATTACCTCCTCAGTGTTGGTATGACTTTTAACCAGTCAGTGTTAGCAGGCTTGGCAGCTCTGAGCTCGTCAGATGCAGTCACTACATACATCTTATTGTATTATTGTGCTTTGACACCATTGCGGGCTTGGATTGGAGCAAGACTTTCTATTCGCTCTTAAAGCGATAGTTTGAAGAAAAATTTATTTGACACAATTTTAACTTTACCACAAAGTTAGTACGCCAGGACATTTTGGTGTTTGAAGTTTGGCTTGCTTTGCATGTAACTTGACATGTAAAGAGACATATTGCCTGGCATTGTGCAAACTGCATGTCTGAATCATCATATTCATGCTCATATGGTTTCTAATCCTGTAAAGCTGTGGTCTGTCAAACTGGGCGAAGGTACAGATTAAGGTTAACAGGCTGCTTTGTTAACAATGCAGTGTTCTCACACGGGGCAGCAAGCTTTAGGGGCAGCGGTGGCCCAGTGGTTAGGGAGTTGCCCCGGATCGGAAGGTTATGGGTTCGATTCCCTCACCAGTAGGTTGTCCTGAGGTACCCTTGAGCAAGGTACCGTCCCCGTCACTGCTTCCCGGCTGCTTTCAATAGCTGCCCCCTGCTGCAAATGTGTGTATGGGTGAAACTCAGAGGTTGAATTTCATTGTGTTGTGCTGTGCAGCGTTTCACAATGACAAGGGTAGTCACTTTCACTTTTTTCTTTCTTTTGTCCATTTTTGAAGCTCAAGAAAAGTTCAAGAAAACACACAAGCAAGTCTGTTTGAAATGATCTAAATTGAGCTACAAATCTAGAAATAGGGATGGGTATTGTTTGAATTTAATTGATATAGGTATTGCTGTTGCCTATGAGCAGTAGCTTTTGGTGAACTGAGATAGAAAAGGTAGAGGTTCCCGCTTATCCCACCACCAGAGGGCAGGATTTTTTGAGATTGGAATTGGAGGAAAGACATTTTATAGACACTGTATAGACATTTTATGCTTTATCATTTAGCGGATACAACTGAGACTTATGCTCAACTCTTAGTCTTCTTCGATAAGTTCTTCTGGAGCATATTCAAAGACTACTCAGCAACAACAGGATCATCCTGCTTTTGTACACAGCCTGGGTCTTTAAGACTTTGGTTCTCAGCGGGCCTACATTATTGTAGGCTGACAGTGATATAGTGATCCTTGGTAATACTCATCTAACCATCTGTGGTTATGGCTAGTTTTGACCCATTTTGAACTTGACTGATTATGTATTTCTTCTCAACTTTATTCCAAGCCGGTATGAAGGTGTTAGATAAAGTATCTCCAGATGGGGGAGTGGTAGCTTGGGTTAATTGCAGCTGTTATTTCCCTACAGCTTAAAAAATAATCCACAGTAAACAATTAAAAATGTACAATATAAGAACTGATTATTATATTTTTTTTCCAGTGATCTGGACACCTCAGTTGTGGTAGTGTCACAGATGTTAAGAGACTGGACTAAGAAATGAAATGAAATGAAATTTCTGTGCTGGCACTCCCACACTGTGAACAGTGAGCAGTGAATTTTTTCTCTGCATTTAACTCATCGAAACACATCAGTAGTGAAGACACAAACCAGGAGCAGCAGCAGTGGGCTGCAATGACTGCGATCGGGGAACATTGTTGGGGACGGTACCTTGCTCAAAGAACTTTACCTACAAACCCACGTCCTTATGATCATGAGGGCAAATACCTTGTCACTAAGCCATCTTTCCCATTGAAGTTTGGGCGTTTAAATCTCATTTTTACCACCAGCACTTTTTCCCTGACAATCTTTGGGATTGTCCCTGTAGTTAGTAAGAAATATAAATCAGTTTAAAAACAATATACATATATTATTATTTTTTATTTTTTTTATGTTATAGCTCAGTACAAACTAAAATCTAAAGAATAGATGCAATGCTATATATACCTAAACCCAAAACCTGGAGCCTTACCTTTATTCAGCTGTGCAGAAAACTTTTGCAACAGCCTTGTTTCATTTTGATGTTTGGTCAGTAGACATCTTCCCTCTTTTGGCAACGGAGAATGGCAGCTTCTGCTTGACTCATGCTGCCTGAGCATAAATTAGGGCGTAAAAAGAACGATCAGAATGTCATGAGTGAATAACTTATTTTTATAACGATTACAAGTGTTGACTTGACAAGACAGCTACATTTCCCTCAGAGCCTTGAGGTTGCACTGAATATGATGCCATTTTGCTGAAGCACTGTTTCACATTTACTGAGGGCTGAATATGTAAGCGCTTCGTGAGCTTGCTAGTGTTACCGTGTTCCTGGCCACAGCCTTTTTTGTGAATAACGTCTAGCTGCATTGTTATAAAATGAGCCTACACTTTTGCTTTTTTTGTTTTTTTACCATGATGTTCAGATCACTGTAAACACCTAGCATGTGGCTCAGTGTTACCAGTTTAGTCATAATTACGGGACATTCAGTAAGTTCTGTACATCGTATTGTTAGACTCTGTTAGCATTACTAAAAATACAACCCGTGAACCTGGTGCTAATTTGGTATTCGCTGTTACCAGCGGTTACCTAGCAGTCTTGACTTCCCTCCGTGTTGTTCATTTTCTCTGTCTGAAAATGAAAAGCACTTTCCATTTCATGCTTCAATAGTTGTGTTTAAATTGAATCGCTTAGTAATAGTAATTAATATCTGATTGATCTGTGGCTAGGCTAGAAGTAAGAATTTGTTTTGCATAATGTGTTTCTAAAATGGATATGACATAAATTCTGTCAACCAGAAGGATGAAGGATGTAATGCTGCACGATAGAATGCAATTCTATTAAAATGATTTAACAAGTCAACATTGGAAAGAAGCATATGAGGATGCATGCAGATTGCATGCTGCTTATTGGTGGAATCATTTCTATTTCCTGTTTGCTACAACAGCCCAATTCAAACATCCAAATGCCAAAAATATGTCCTTGGCTAACTGACTGCTTTTGATGTAAGGGGGAAATTATGTACTTTTGATTTTTCACTGAACTACCTCTTTAAATGAAATCTTTTTGCTCTGGAGACTGACCGTCCGATGCCTACATGTTTGCTGTTGCCGCCGTGCGCCTCATCTACTGTGTCGATGTTAGTAAAGCTGGTCTTGTTGGTCATTCTGATTCTCATGGCTGTGAATGTTTTTGTTTAGTTTTGTTTTGTTTTGTTTTTTATTCACTCACTCTTAATTTGCTGACATCCTCTCCGTGTTTTGTTTGTTTGACAGTGAGCTGTTTTCAGAAGTCATTCCATCCAGGCACTCATCACTGGGGGGGGAGCCACAGACCCCCCCCCAACCCCGAACTCGTCCCTAACCCTCGCTGGGCTGCTCCTTCCCTCACACACTCGGCCGTGGGCTAGCTCTAGCCGCGGCTGGCTGTAGCGCTGTGTGTGTGCAGGTGTGCCATGTCTCTGTCGCTTTATCTGTCAGGGCTGGGTGATGTGGCAAAAAGGCTTAGCGCAATATATTTTTCCATATCTTTGACATGTATAATTATATTTTATATTCTTAGAGGCAATGTAAACTGTTTTGCTAGTAACGGACCATCGACAAATTAAACAACTCTCTCTGATTTGGAGAAAACTGAATATGGTGCACATGGTAGAGTAAAAAAATGGATTTCACATTTTAATCCCATTTCTTTACAAACTGCTAGAAGCCATTTTACAGGAGACTCTAAATGCTGCTGATGAACCTGCATGCATGCAAATACATACAGTCTTGTTGTCTTCCAGACATACTGCTGATAGAAACAAGATACATTAAGATAGTTATTGGTAACTCACACTGTCAAACATTAAACTAAAAGCCTGACAAATAGCTAAAAATTAATAGCTATATTCAGACAATAATACAAATTTTGATTTGATTTGAGTTCAGTGTTCCCATGTGAACATAAGAAAGCCCTTTGAGCCACTTCATGACCATTTTAGACCTCTAAGGTCAGCAGAAATGTCCACGCCTGACTGCCTGACTCCAATCTTAAGATATGACCGACACATTAATAACTCTGTGTGCTGCAGTCAGGACTTTGGTTCTGTTTGTGCGATACACTTCTATCCTGCAAGTGTATTTAGTGTCTCCTGTTTTTGCTCCACATAATTTCAGATTAAACAAAAATAGCCTGCAGTCTCTCTATTAACTGTTCTCTGTTAATGGTTTTTGTTGTTGTGCGTGATTGGCTAGAATACCTTTTGATTCAGGGACAAAATGGCATTTTTTTAGCTTTTTGCAGATGCATGCTAGTTATTGACCAATTTCATTAAATTATGAATAAATATCCAGCAACAGTATATCAGCTCACTAATCGTCTTCTGGGTGAAGGCAATTAAAACCTCACAATGTTTCAATATCTAGTGTAAAGCCTTTGCAGAATTTTAGAGCTACTACAGCAAAGACGATTTCGCTTTTAATGCCCTGGATTTTCTAAGAAACTCTGGAAGTGCAGATGTTTACAAAACTTTTGGCACAAAGCATATGTCAAGCTTGCCTTATTGATGTGGAAAAAAATGCTTGATAACTGTTGTAGTCATTTTATGGCCCAGTTCTACTCTCTTCCTCTTTCATTTTTTTCTCTGTCATTCTCTTCCTCTGTGTTTCTCTCCAGCTGTCTTTTCTCTCTCTTTGCAAAGCTTAACTCACACTCTGTGGTCTTTGTCCAGGAGAGGAGGTTACCCCCCCCAGTGCCAAAGAAACCTCCGAAGGCTCACCCACCCCTGGCCCGGGACAGATCACTGGAGAGCACTGAAAAACAGCGCCAGGAAGCACGCAAACGCTTGATTGCAGCCAAGAGAGCAGCATCTGTGCGGCAGAATTCAGCCACAGAGAGCGCGGACAGCATTGAGATCTATATCCCTGAAGCCCAGACTAGACTATGAGAGCACACACACACATACACATCCGCCACTGCCGCACTCATACGTATAAATGCTAAATCTAGCATTAAAAAGCACAAACACACCGCCTGGGTCTGTATCTCTGAAGGTAGCGCCACAATGCCACAACTCCACACACACATTTTAGGCACAAACACACATGGTTAACACATTGTTTACCCCTTTATATTATCACACCCTGCATGTTGACATGTTGACATGGCAGTCAGTCAGAGATGGGTGGAATAGCTAAAACCAATACTAATCAACTCAGATAATACCTCAAGACAAGGAAGATTAACTATAAAATACCCACTTGAGCAGCAGTGGACCTTCTGGGCATATCCAGCATCTGTTAGCAAGACTGATGTTTATTAGAATTCAAAAATAAAATGCTGAAGTTACCAAACAAGAGGTATGAACTACAGCAATTCAGGGTCTGAACTAACAGATGATAATCAACTCAAATAAGAGATCAAATGGGAAATAAAGTTAAAGTGTTACCTTTTTAAAGCACTTAGCTATATTCAAAACAATCAACATTTCAATTAAATTTGAAACTTGTAACTGAGTAAATGTAGCTGGGACATTTCATGCATGCTCAACGTGATTAATTTCCTTGAACAAATTATAGCAAATAAATCGGTTGAATTCAAGTCAAAAGTTTAAATATGTTCTGTAGATCGTTTTTAAGTCATTCAAATCAGAACCTTCATCAGCAGATTTTACAACTGCCTCTCAACGTTTTAAACTTAAAAGAACTGACTAAATGTTCACTAAGTACTAAAAAGGTTTAAGCGTTGTAGTGTTTGTAGTGTTGCGTTGTAAAATGCAACACTACAAATAATATGTCACGTTAAATCATAGGCTTTGATTCAACCTGGCATGGAGGGAATTTCCTCAGGACAGATAATGTTTTGCAAATTGATGTTTTAGTGGCACAATTCCAATATAACATTCTTTTTGTTAGTACAAAACACCATTTGATGGTTGAGGTGGTACGGGGACGGACGCCACTGCTTTAAATCAGTTCACATTAGTAAAACATTTATTCATTTTAAAGCTTTACTTTTGGACCACGACATTTTTGGTCATCGATGTTTACCTTTCAGAAGCAAAAGTGTGTTTATTATTAATTATTCCTACATTTCTATCAAATTGTTTTTTTAAATCCTGCGTGCAATATTTGAAGCAATAACATGAGTTAAAAATGACTTCTATTAAAAATCCTTTTTTTGAAAGCCTTTTTACTATCATAACATTACATGATGTATGACAAGCACAACACAAAAATTTTAAATAACGCTGCTGGAATGTCCCGCCTGAAAGTACTATTTTTTGGAATGTAGAAGAAGGATACTAAATATAAATGGAAGAATATATTACCTGGATAAAAACATCCTGGAGCATTATACATTATTATAGATCATTATAAAAGTTCATCTGGGAGCCAAGAGGATTTCTTGATTTACTTTTTTTTGTCAAAACAGTTAGTCAAAAACATTAGGAACAAAATATGAAAATATGAAGGATTAATTGAATAACAAATGTTTAAATATGTATTAATACATATATTCTACTTATATCCACTTTTGCTTATTATAATCTAAATTATAATATGATTCATTCATGAATTAATTATGTTACACATAAACTTTACCACTTCCAAACAGGGAAACTTCAAATATTCTTAATAATTGTCAAAAAAATCTGTAGTTGTCATTAGAAATTATATGTTAAAATATTTTCGCCTTTTTATTATTTGATATTTAACATTTCAGCTTAGATATTTTTTTGAGATTTTTGTAGAGAGCAACTAAAAAAATGCATAACAAAAATAATCGACCACACTAGTGCTTGTTTGCATGAATTAAATTGAAACCTTTGTTAGGAGGAAGCTTTTTTGTTGGAAATCAGTCACATGACAGGCCCATGAGTTGTCCTGGAATAATCTCTGCAGAGCAGCACTTTCAGAGACATGATACTGTGTAGCAGGCAGAGAAAAAACACAAAGATATTTGATCAGGGTTGTATATTGCTACGTTTTATTTGCTTTTTCATTTCTTTAATTGGATTTTTATTCAGTAAATGAAATCCTTCTGATTTAGGCGTTTATAGGCAGACCCGTTCATTAACTTCATTAGTTATCACACACACACTCACTCACACAGACGCTCACACACACCTGTGGACTGGCGCTGAATGGAAGGGCAGGGTGTTTGTATATAATCTGTGATATACCATTACCCTTACTGCTACAAAAAAAACTGTTTCAGTGTTTCCTTTTGATCTCTGCAATCTTTCCTGGCTGGTTTTGTCACTCCGCTCTCTGCAAAAGAACGTTCGGGAACTCTTCTTTCTCACCATGTACAGTAGGGCTCAGCTGTTCCTCTGTCAGTTCTTCTCCTCCTATTCTCCAAATTCTGACCAGTGCCATATCAGTCTCCCCAAGCTGATAGCTAGTGAATGAGCTTGCAGATACTACCCGCCCTTCACCCTTAAAAATGAAGTTTTCTAAAAGATTCTTGGTTTTGGATGTACAGTTTTGGGAAGGACCTTGAAAAGATTCAATTTAAATAATGTGGAGGTCTTTTAATCTTTAGAAAGATCGTTAAAATTTTTGTTTGTGTGGGATTTAAATGTAATTACCAAAAATGAATTACATTTAGATTCTGTATTGGATACTTACAATTTTTTTTCATATTTCAAAATGATGAAAAAAAAATTAAATTACAAAAATAAAATTAAGTCAATCAAATTCAAATCAAAATATTGTATTTTCTACTTAAACTTTGTTTTTGCTGGTAAAAACTTTGATTTCTTTCATTTTTAAAGTTTAACAGAAAGGCTTTTTTGTTATTTATCCAGAGTCACTTAACAGTTTTGTAATCATGATATAGATTTAGGCGAACGTAGCGTTAGCCATACAGAACTGAACCCCAGCGTTGTGCTTGGAGGAAGGCAACGTTACATCTTTACAGAACCATCAGTTGAAAGGTTCTTCAGGGAGCCAAAAGTGGTTCTTCCATGACATCCGCCCTAATAACCCTTTCTTCCACCTTCATTTTTTAGACCTCAGCAGAAATGGACTGGCCAGATAGTGTCAAATACAGGCTTCAGTACAAGTGGCTGGACTAAAAAGACTCATGAGTATTTTTTGTGGAGTTTGCTGGAGGCTTCCTGTTCTCCACTGGCCATACTTAAACCTCCACCAGCTTCGTTCACTGCTTCATCCATCGACTTCACTTCTGTTACCTGCCTCTTTCTCTCTCCCCCTCTCTTTTTATTGTAACGTACGAGTGAAACGAGGCAGCAGAACAGGGTATGTTATGTTAAAAGCAATATTCATTTTGAATTCAATCAGCGTTACACTGTAATATTCTAATGTAGAGGTCTATTATTTGTACAAGTTGATTCACTGCTAATGGACGAAGATGCCTTCACCATTCTGTAGCCATATTTGTTCCCTGTACTGATGCTTGCTATTGTAAACGCTTATCATTGATCACGCTTGAGGAAGTGTCTTCTCTTTTTGAAATATTTGAAACCCTATAGTCTTGTTAGACATTTAGGCACATCATATTCTGTAGTGTATATTATTGAGATTAACATCCACTTTTAAATGTAGAATTGAGATGTCCTAGGCTATGGCCATACTCAGAAGAGCCTCCTCCCCCCACAAAAAAGAAGGTATTAGATTCAAGTGAGAGACAAAAAAACTGACTAAAATAAAATGTTTTACATTGTGGTTAAGTAACTGATATCTAACCAGTAGCAAGTGACTTGATTCTGTCCTTAAGATACCATGTTTTCTAATGTTCGGAGCTGGTTTGCAGGCTGTATTTCTGCCTGTGGGGGAGTGGCTCTCTGAGAGGAACATGTGACTCAAGTCTGGCCAGGCCAGTTGGGCTGGACTTAGCATTAAACTCTCAGGACGCTACGGGGATACAGTGGGTGCAGCAAAATCAGGGTCTCCCAGTGGTGGTGTTTGTGTATGAGTGTGTGTGTGTGTGTGTGTGTGTGTGTGTGTGTGTGTATGAGTGTGTGTGTGTGTGTATGTTTGGAGAATCATGTCTTTATGGTACAATGGTGTGAGTGTTAGTTTCTGCGTGCGAGTCTCTAAAAGTGCTTCCTAAATTCCTTGGTTAACACAATCTTTTAACTTTCTGTTTGGATGAAGTCAAGTAGCCTCATAAACTCCTGTGCACATTATTGAACCCCCCCCCCCCCTCCCTTTTCTGGTCTTTCTTTTAGTTAGTAGTGTTTGTACAGAAACTCTACAATGACAAGCATGCAGACACAGTAATATAGAAATATTGTATATCTTATTTGTACTTTAATTCATTTATTTATTTATTTGCCTATTTATGTATTTATTTACTGTTTATTTATTTTGTACGGTTCGGATTCTGTTCAGTGATCTGTCATGCTACCCTCATATTGTGAATATATGTATTGTATGTATAGACATTGTGTGCATACATACGATAAACACAGAATAAATTCTTCAAACTTTTCCTGGCCCAGAATCTGTCCAGTCTCTGTGAATTTGGCAATAGTGGGACCGCACCATCCATGAACTTTCAACCATTCAGATTCTGCGAACAGCACGGTTAGCGGAGGAACCAATCAGAATACTCTGATACTTGAATGTAATAACATGTATAATAAATAAAAGTCAAGCGGTACATTTTTCAGATCACTAGTTGGCATATATCGTTACAGGTGTTCCTACAGGTACTGTCCCACTTTTGCTGAGAACCCTTAGACCTTTCTGAATATTTATGTAAACCAAAAAGAAGTGAATGTTTAATAATGTATAGAATATATAAATTATAAACTCATTATGTACTGCTATATTACTCTTTCTTAGTTATTAATATTTTTACATAATGCATTATTGTTTGGAAAAAGAATGTAGCTAACTATTTTATTTTAAAACAACCAACAGAAACATTTCCCGTTAGATTTGTTGTAGATTTGTGTTTCCACAGTTGCAGAACCTGATATGTCCGATTAACCGCCAGCATAATTAGAAAATGGCAGATTAATCATCCAATCAGATGTTGATGTACAGTAGTTTGATGTAAAAACTAGGTGATGCTTTCCAGATACTTTAGCACTGGCTTTCTGCAGCAGCAGCTTTATGCTAGAAACACTTAATGCAAGCTAAAATATATGTTTAAAAAACAATTCAGATTTATCAAGCTTCAGGCAGTCACGTTTAATCTAGAACACTCAAACTGTTCATGTGTGGTGTTCTAATATTGGTGCTCAAACAACTAGCGAAATGAGAGATGAGTCTCTTTCCCCTTGTTTGACCGTGTTTTGATATTTATGGCCCAAACTGAAGGTCTGGCCTAAATGTTCCTGCTCACTGTGCTGTATAATGATCATGTATTATCACCCTTTTCAGAGCACATCACGAACACAGTGGCACACGACAGTATCATTCTCGCAAGGCCTGCGGTTTTCACAAGTCCCATCTTGGAAAAAGGAATTTTCCTCACTTTCAAAAAATGAATGTTTGCAGCTCTTGTTAAAGTTCTGAAATGCACTGTATCAGTCCTCAGTCCATGAAGTTCATATCTGCAATGGTGACTTTGCCATTTTTAGGCCCTGTGAGAGCTGGGATAGACACCAGCAGCACCTATGACCCTAATCAGGACAAGCGGCACAGAAAATGAGTGAGAGAGTGAACGATGTCTGAAAAGCGAGCCATATTAATCTACTTGGCACATATCCACCTGTTCGTTCTGAAGTTTTAAGAAGCATTTCAGCCTGGAGCACTGAAGAGTTGACTGCCACTGGTAAATCCAAAGGAAAGCGTAAGCACACGGACATCACAAGTCGAACTCCACACAGCTGTAGGCTGTGGGTAATGATCATAAAATAAAAATAATAAAATAAGCTTTCCAGTGGGGCTGTGCTTCATGCAGATTGTAGATTTTTATATTCTTTTTTGCAACCAATCACCCCTGAAGTAGAACAGCCGGGCCAAATGCAGACAAAAGAGAGGATGAAGAGAGCATGAAAGAAGGGAATGAATCAATAGAGGGAGGACAAATGAACAAATATAGAGAAGCCTCAGCTGCAAGAGAGCAGAATGTGTCTGTTCTTCTGTAAAAATGATTTTTTATCGAGCCATAAGGCTGTACTGTCAGAAGGCTACAGCAAAAATGACCCCCTGAAACAAATAAACTGTCCCACCTTTCCTGAAAGAACAGTTCCTAACTTTGTTCAAGGTTTACTATAGGTTTTCTATACAAATAGAAATTTTTCTCTTTTTTTTTGGAACACATTTACACTCTGGATGCTTCTGACAGCTAACACTGGGGATACGTGTAGAGTGCTAGGAAAAGGTTCACTTCCAGATAAATTATATTTTGGACTGTTGAGTAAACATGAGTAAACAACGTAAAGGGAAATTCATGAACATTAACGATATAACTTTGGGTTTTTCAAATGCAGAAGATTCAAATATAATCTTTCCGCTCAGTTAAAGCTGATGGGTCAGATATTTGTTCATTGCTGTTCTACACAATTTATATGAATTAGAGGAGCGTTTAGGGCAGCAGTGGTCCGGTGGCTAGGGAGTTGGCCACAGGATCAGAAAGTTTTGGGGTCAAATCCCAGATCAGTAGGTTGCCCTGAGGTACCTTTGAGCAAGGTACCGTCCCCATTACTGCTCCCTGGGTGCTTTCAGTAGCTGCCCCCTGCTGCACGGTGGGTATGGGTAAAATGCAGTGGTTGAACTTTGTTGGGTCTCACTGTGTGCTGTGCTGTGTTTCACAATGACACAAATAGTCACTTTCATTTCTGACATTCTCCTTCAGCTGCATTTCTGAATTCAGCCAGAAGGGGGAGTGATTTAAGACCGGTCAAAACTCCTGTTCATTTTCACTGAATATTCATATGTAACATCTCGTATAGACATTTTTTTCCAGCCACATATGCTGTATATAAATACAAGACGTGCTATGTTTTAACACTGCTGATAATATATATAATCTAAAAATGCCGCTGTGACATCCTTTAGTGCGACTTTTTTTGAAATTGCAAAAATGCGCCCTCTGGCGTCCGTATATGTAACTGCTGATGCAACAGAGCGCAATCACTGCAATCACCACTAGAGGGCAGCAGCTGCATCACAATTTATAATCAACAGCCGGATCTCAATTACTTTTAAAATGATCCTCATCTTTACCCTTCAAAAACAATGTATCATCTGTATCTATTTTTATTGCAATTATATATATTTTATTTATTGTGATTTAAGAATTATTTTTAATCAGTTCATTGGTACACTGGGAGTATTTTGTGGATAGATCTTTTGAATTTAAAATGTTGCTCTTAAAGTCATAACACTATAAGAGGAATACATAAATATATGAATTGCTTTCTTTAAGTGTAGGTTCGAAAATGTACCATATGCTATCAATGATCATGTTTATATTAGTACATATGTTGTGTTCAGTGCCTGAGCTGCTGCTCCTCTGCGTTGGGCTGCCTGAAACTCATCTTTAATCTCCCTCTGGGATAAACAGCCTGAGGCAAACACAGATTCTCCAGATTAACTAACAAATCAATTAGTCTGTGTTCAGATGAATCAATAAATCCTCTTAATCTCCGCGAAGTTAAACCTATTAATGCACCAAACACCTTTTTAAAGGAAATGTTTCCCATCCTCAGGAGGGATTAGGATGAGTGTTATGTCTGCAGGAAGGAGAAACAGGGCTGTCACTGAACTTTAACAGGACTGTTTAGAGGTGGCGAGAACAGAACCTTAATCAGATTACGTGATGAAGAATATCCCTGAAGAAAGATGGTGAGATCCTGCAGATACTGATGATGATGATGTAGTTGTTGTTTTTCCCTTTAATATGTAACAATAAATACAGGGTCAGATGCATCTGCAGTGCAATTCAAGTACATTAATTCCGTCCTGTAGATCTGAGAACCAGTGGGAGTGGGATTATTAAATAATAATGGAAAATAAAGTTTCAGGGAGAACCCATGAGTCTGAAAGAGACAAAGCAGCTGTTTCAGAACTTTCACTGCAGTCCAATACAGAAGAGCTTTTCCCCTTTTTGTCTTCCTTCACTTTCATCACTGGTACCAGGGCGACACCAGGCACCACTGTAGCTGCAAAATAACAATATTAATATAATATTAAATAATTCAATTATTATTGTTATTGGTGGTGTTATCATCATCATTCTCTCGCTCTCTTCTTTATTGTTGTTATTTTTGGTCTGCTTCTGCTTCTTTTTTTAATTTACTTTTTCCTTCCTTATTCTTTCTTTCACTTTTTTCTTTTTGTATTTTCACAGCAGCAGATGGTTTTCAGCAGAGGTGTTTCCTGCTCAGTGTGAAAAATGAAAGTGCCCTGCCTCTAACCTTTGGTAAGGTGCAATATTAGACCTGCACTCCTTAAATGCACCCTTTCCCCCCGATGTTGGGAAAAAGCTTTGTTAATGGAACAGAATGCTGTGGAGACTTATGGTCACGAAACATTGGTTAAACTGGTCTAAAGCTCCCCGGCATTTGGCTGTACAGCAGTGAATCTGCGTCCATCCAACGCTTTTGGGAATCAGCTGGAGTGGAGTTTGTGATCCAGAACAAATCGACATCAGAACCTGATGCTTTAATGGCGGAACGCAATCAAATACACACAGCAATGTTCTTCTTTGCAGCTCTCCCAGAAGTCTAGAGGCAGCAAAGGGGGGAGGGCGTGGATGTTGGAGAAACGCTGGGCGAGCAGGTGTCCACATACTTTTGGACATCACGTGAAGTCTGGGTTGACTCCCAGGCTGAGCTCCACGTGAACTGAGCGCTTCTTTAAAATAAATGTCCGGAAAATCAGCGCACAAAGCCTGAGCGAGGCGCGCGTGCTGCTGCGCCGGGGCGGAGAGACGGAGCAGGGAGCGCGCGGCCGTCTGCAGAGCGCGCGCTGCTGCAGCGCATGTGGCCAGATTCCCAGGGATCCCCGCGCGCTCCCGCGGCCCTCAACAAAACCATCAAACTGCTGTCAATGGAGCTCCACCCGCCGGCCTTTCAGGTACCTGGCCACTAAACACGCTCGCGCGCACGCACGCGCACAAAAGAAGACTTGCAACAAAGCGCGCGCGGGTGGGGGGGCTCAGCTTTTATCCAAACACGAATAAAGAGCAATGCACACTGTCGTGGCCCACAATATCCACCCACTGTTTCAACAAGTGCACACTGCTCTATCGCGTGAATCACCAGCTTAGTGTTGAGACTGACAACAGTGAAGTGCAGAAAGTGTTGCCGTACTCAATCATGGATGCTGTTCAAGGTTTTTCTGAAGAAAGAGAAAAAAAAGATGTTTTGGTTGCATAAAAGAGCCTTCTTGGTAGTGGTTTCCTCAAAAGCCATTCTTGATAATGAGATGAGTGGGAAGAATCTTAAAAGATCTTTTGGCTTATATATATATTTTTTCCCATAACATATCGTTCAGCACAGGAACCCAAGATCCATTTAGGAACCTTTCATCATCAAGTGCGTAGAACTTCAGTGCAACACCATAATGAGTTCTTTGATGTGCTTTTGATCTCCCATATCTTATAAAATGATGACATCACAATGGATTTTTTTATTTCTTTTTGATCTCTCTTTAAAAAACTTTTAATTCAAGGTATTCTGTGGTACCAAATGAAATATGAAATGAAATCATCTTTAAGTTTACAGCAAACCAACATAAAGTGAAGCTCCAGTGAAGAATCCCTATACTTTTCATGTGAAAGGTTCCTCACTTTCCAAATTGCTCTTTAAGGAACCCAAAGTTGTTCATCTAGAACCCATTTTTTGAACATTTTAAGAGTGTATCAGAAGTCGGTTGCTATTTTTTCTTTTCACTGCATTAAAGTAAAAAAAAAAGGTTTGAGCAGCTCCAGCAGAACAGAATGAAATTAAATTTAAAACAGGAAGAGCTGGACTGAAAGTAGAACTTCTGTAGAAGAAAAAGTGCTATTTTAGAGCTATTAAACGAGGCTGTGCTTTTTGGTTCTGGCCACTCTCCATGCTGAACCTTTAATTTGTCTCTTAATTACTGCCCCCTCCTTCGAATCTGGCGTTTAGTCTAATCCTCGCCTTAATCCTGTTTGACACTGGAGATTACACGGATTAGTGTTTGTGGATTAAACCTCTGGGAATACATTTTCCTTTCCTCCATGCTGGGCTTCACATGTGAATGATGAAGATGCCCTGGCCCGCCTCTGACTGCATGATCATTTATAACATTCCCCATCAGACCGTCTGCTCCACAACAAAACAAGCAGAAAAGCCCAAGTGCTGATCTTCCCATGCAGCTCTGCAGGTGCCCCTGGAAAAGCCAAGCTCACCTCACCAGCATATGCTTGACCTGAGACCAACACTGGACCTGAGATGTTTCATATAATGTTTTTTCCTTGCTTTTCATACTAGTATATATTTTTAAATATTGCAAGATTGTTGGTTATATTTTATAAAGTTTAAATACACATAACATATTCATTGTATTAGAAATACAAAAAATATATAATAACGTTTACAATACAGACGTGTCAGTTCGCTGTTGTTGATCTTGTGTGTTGATGTTATATTTTGCACGTCGTGACCAATATGAAACATTTCTTTTTTTTCTTCTCTATGCAAAATGAAAATATTTTATCCTCCACAGGTCTTCACGCTCCGATACTGAAGCCTCTTGTGTGCTCACGTGATAGTGTTTCTCTCTCGCACCAGCTCAGTAAATGTAAAGCACATTTATCACCAGCTTTATTCTTTATTCCCTTTATCCTCTCTTTTCTTCACTCCGCCTGTTTCAGACGCTCTTTTGCTCTTTTGGTGCGCAGACCGGTGTGTGCGCGCGTGTGTCTGAGTGAAGAGCGCAAGTGCGCCTGTTCCCACGGACAGCAACACACACACACACACACACACACACACACAAACTCTCTCTCTCTCTCTCTCTCTCTCTCTCTCTCTCTCCCTCCCTCTCTCCAGAGCCGGATGCTCGCCACACACACCCAGCAGAAGAACACGTACACACCCTGTCTGTGTCAGTGGCTGTAGGAGTGTGTGTTTAGAGACTCAACTACCAGTCAGTGGGAGCTGAACCCCACTGAGCAAAACTAGGGAGTGTTTATGGTTCAGTTCAGAAAGAAAGAAAGAAGGAACAAAAAAAGAAATAAAGAAGGATTTGGCGGAATGGAGGCACGTGTGGTTATTCAGTCAAAAACTCTGCTTTATAAATAAATACCTTAATTAATCCATCAATCAATCAATCAATTAATTAATTACGTAATCTATCAATTAATTGATATATGTATGTGTGTGTGTGTGTGTGTGTGTGTGTGTGTGTGTGTGTGTGTGTGTGTGTGTGTGTGTGTGTGTAAATATATGTATGTATACAGGAAAGGTCTAAACTCTGAATTAATCTCTTAAATGGTGATAATTACAGTCGCTTCAGAGAGATCTATAATAATAGCAGTAAGAATGAGAATGAATGAACGAATGAATATTTGTAACATGACACATTTTAACAGGGGTTCTGTTTATATACTTTGAAGCTGCTTGGTTACAGACCTTTCATGAATATTTCCCATGTATCAGACTGGGATCTAGCCTGACCTGAATCAGAATCTAAGGTATATTTTTTTTCTTTAAAGGCAGCATTTTGAGTTATTTAAGCTGTAAGCAGGGCTCTTATCTGTTCTAAATATAATCTAAAACATGACCATAGTGAGGCAACTAACTGCCCTCTTCTAGCCCAAAAGTACCCCCCCCCCCCCCCCCAACACACACAAACACACACCAGCACCTCCACTCCCCTTTCTTTTCCTTGCTTTTTCCTCTTAAAAGGCAAATGTCCAAAGTGTGGATACAGCCCTGCTGTCCAGTGTCAAATAAATAAAAAGCCCCGTATGATGACGATGACTCGTCCCTTTTTTCTATTCTTCCCATCACTGACAGCACTCCTTTCACTCTCATCTCTCTACACTAATGTTTGCACTTCTTTGTATGGCGCTCGTGCGCTGGTCGAGGGGGGTGGGTAGTTGTATATGTGGGGTAGGTTGGGGGGACACTACCTGTGTTTAAAGAAGAGCCTGAAGGTGGCAGGGGTCAACCTGTGCGCGTGACCTTTTCATTAAGGCGTTAAAACTGCGCTCGCGGGGAGGGGGTGATTTTGCGCTTTGTCTGGCACCGGGGCAAAACGCAAACTGCGCTTAATTGGTCGTAAGGCTGAGAGCAGCAGGAGCCCTTCAGCTCCGAGTGATGAGTTACTAATGAGAGACACTCCAGCCGCTGTAAACACTGCTGCGCTCTGATTCCCCCCGAACACACTCATTCACAACCTCTCTGACGTCACACAGTTGGATTTCATTGATCATTTGAAATCATCCGGTTTGGAGTTATTGTTCATAATTTTTTTTACTGCTATGATTTCTCATTTGCATAAGGAAAATAGAACATATTTATTACAATTGTTTTCAATTTTTAACAGATGCCGATGTAGTTATTTATAACAACAACAACAACAACAACAACAACAAATGATAATGATGATGATGATAATAATAATATTCATAATAATACCAACAATAATAAGCACAGCAAAGTTAAACTAACATAAATAATGATAATGGTGTTAATAAAAATAAGAATCTATCTATCTATCTATCTATCTATCTATCTATCTATCTATCTATCTATCTTTCTGTCTATCGGTCTATCTGTCAGTCTCTCTGTCTGTCTATCTATCTATCTATATATCTATTTATCTATCTATCTATCTATCTGACTGTCTGTCAAATTTAGTCATCAGTCTGCTCTGCTTTGTTACTGTTTTAATCCCACGCCCCCCCCCCCCCTCTCGCCGGTGGGCGTGGTCTGTCGTTCCGCCACTCCTCCAGGTGCGCTCGGGTGCTCTGCGCTGATTGGTTGGAGCGGAGCAGGAGAGGCACGCGCCCGCGTGTCTCCGAGTGTATAAGAGGAGTGTGTTTGTATGTGTGTGAGTGTAAGTGTGAATTCGTAAGAGGCGCGCGGAGTTAAAGAGACGCCAGTGGCGCTGCGCGTGCGCATGTGTGTGTTTGTCAGTGTATTTATTAGCTTATTTATTGAGGGAGGATGGAGACGGTGCTGGACTCTTTCTCGTGCCTGGACTCGTTCTCTTCGCCCTATTTTGACGACGACGAGTTCTTCGCGTGCAGAAGCGATGACTTTCTGGACGACGACGTGGATTTCTTCGCCACTCAGCTGCAGGACTGCTGCGACGCCGCCAGCTTTTCGTTCTCCTCCTCTTCCTCCTCCTCTTCGTCGTCCTCCTCCTCTTCCTCCTCACTGAAGCGCAGGAGGCGCGCGCGCTCCGAAGCCGAGGCGCAGCAGCTCCGACAAGCCGCCAACGTGCGCGAGCGGCGGCGCATGCAGTCCATCAACGACGCGTTCGAAGGCCTGCGCTCGCACATCCCCACCCTGCCCTACGAGAAGCGCCTGTCCAAGGTGGACACCCTGCGTCTCGCCATCGGGTACATCAACTTCCTCGCCGAGCTCGTGCAGTCGGACGCACCGATCCGCAGCTCGAGCAGCGAAGCGCTCAACCCGCCCAAAAAAATCATCATCTGCCACAGAGTGACCAGTAAGTTATTATTAATTAACACCTTCTTCATATTATTATTTTATTAGTTTTAGTGGTAGTAATATACTTGTTATTATGATCTTATTACTACAATAGTTTTATTGCATTAAAACAGTAACAACAACAACAACAACAGTAATAATAATTAATTATTATAAAAAATAGTTGTTAATTAGTAATAATTATTAGCATTTGGCATAGCAATATTTAACACATTTATTAAGGCATAATAATAACAATAACAATACGAATAGCAATAATAACAATAATAATAACAACAACAATAACAATGCTTCATTATCATATTATTATTATTATTATTATTATTATTATTATTATTATTATTATTATTATTGTCATTATTATTATTATTATTATTATTATTATTACTAGCTAACGATAAAAGTGTCCGTTGTTATTGGCTGGCTTGGATGTTGTAAATTAATCCTTTTTTTGTTTTTGTCCTGCAGGACCCCCGTCTCCTAATGACCCGGACTACGGTCTGCCCCCCCTGGCTGGTCACTCTCTGTCCTGGACCGATGAGAAACAGCTGAAGGAGCAGAACATTATCCGGACAGCCAAAGTGTGGACCCCGGAAGACCCCCGCAGACTGCACCTCAAATCGTCCCTCAACAACATCGAGAACATCGAGCCCCCCTTCACCTTCATCTCCTGAAGCACCGCTACACTCCTCTCCTGTACAGCTTAATACATGCGCGCGCGCACGCGTGTGTGTGGAAGTGTGTGTGTGGGGGGTTCTCCACGCGCTTATTATGTTACTGTGTAAATATTTATTACTGTCTGTTCAGCTGTCCGCTCTGAAATGAGCATAGTACCACTGGCAATCAAGTGTAGTATTTAATTTTGTGAATGATCTGATAATATATTTTTCTAATTTAACGTTGATTTTTGTATGTCAAACTGAAACGAAAAACCTATTTTTTATAAAAATGAAAACGTACCGTGCATCAAATGGTCTATATTTATACTGATGATTCAATAAATTTTCATATTGATTCATAAATCCAGCCTCTGTTTGTGAAAATGGCTCTTTGGGGGAAAAAAAAGTCAATATAAGAACACACGAAGTGCTTAATCTCCACGTGACGATTTCAATGTTAAATCATTTAGTATAAATAATTCCAAAAAGTTTTCTTTAAGATGAAGAAAAGCCATAAAACGGCACTGTTGATGATCTTTAGAGCATGTTTTACTGTGTGTGCATATACAGTAAAATCCCTCGGACAATAAATCAGGAGTTTATGATATGTTTACTCTGTGGTTCTGCAGAAGAAACGCATGATAATATTGCCATAAAATGCAATAATAAAGGAAAGGCTTTTTGTGTTTAACAAGTTCCAAATAAATAGTACATATCTATAAAATTAAAATGCATCTGTATGTATATATGTATGACACTGATAACACAATATGAAAGGCAATAGGATGTTTGTTTCCAGAGCAGTGTGTATCAGTAACTGTGAAAAATATAGAAATACTATAAAAGGATGCAGTCAAGACATAATACATCAATTTTATTGTTCAATCTTGGCCCTAGAGAGCAAGCGAAGGTGACAGAAGCAAGAAAAAACTCTTCAAAGTTTCTTCCAACTTTGACAACATGAGGAGATTTTTTGAAAGATTATAATCCATAACAAACATTTTACTGCACCCTAAGATTAAGCAAATGAAATGAGGGTTGTCTCAAGATTTTAGTACATTACTGTAGAAGCAGCAGAGTAACAGATGTAACCACTAAAGGCTGTAGTTATCAGGATCAGCCTATTTCTAAATTATAAGCACCTTTTTTTGGGGTGTGTTTAAATCAAAGTAGATCTGGTTCCATAGAAAACGGTGGATATGATGGTACTGCTGTACTCAATGCTTCTTGTGGCCAAATGCACATCAAGTTAAATATCAATAAGATGTTAATATTGTAAAGTCTGCGGTGATTTGCATGTTAATTTCGTCATGTTAATGGTGAAAAGATTATGAAGTATAATTTTTATAACTGCCCTTGATGTCCAAAGCCACACACAATAATCCAAGCACTGCTGGAACAATACTTGTCTAAATTCAATTGCATTCATCCTCTCTGTGATGAATATCACTGTGCTGTTGCTAAGCTGTAACTGTTTATAACCTCCAATGTAATGAGTGCCACTGTTCATTTGAGTATTCCAGCACTGCTAACTGCAGTGAAATGGAGCATGTGTGTATGCCATGAAGAAAAAACTCGTTTTTTTTTTTACTTTTGGACTGGACCCACATCATTACAAATTCAACAGCTGAAACTTGTCACAAGTTTTGTCATCACTGAAAGCTGCAGGCCCCTGCTGGTAATTTGGGGAAATCAGGCGAGCTCCTTCTTCTTCTCTATTTTTCATCCTCATGATGGTGTAAATGGGGGGTAAAAATGGACAGCTCGCTGCACCACGGGCTGGGGGTGAGGGTGCAGGTGCTGCGGGGCAGATTTTTCCCGTGGTACCCTTTCCTGCCGCCCCTACGTCAGCTCCTGGGGTATTAAGGGCCTAAAGCCTCCACCCCCATCCCCACATGGGCCACACTGAGCCGGGCTGAGCTCTGGGACACAAGCAGAACCGCAGGAGGAACAAGACTGAAGGTATTTAGACTTTCATCTCCTTCATCACTTTATTGCTTTCTTTCACTCAGACAGTGGTAGGTCATGATAAAATGACTGGAATAACATGAATATGGAGATGAATGTACTGTAGGACATAACCATGCACTGGTAACGTAGACACACAATATTTACATATGAATATTATACAAATTCTGTTTCAATCATTCTTCTTTTTTCCCTCCTCTTTCTCCTCTTCCTATAACAACAACAACAATAATAATAATAACAACAACAACAACAACAACAACAATAATAATAATAATAATAATAATAATAATAATAATAATAATAATAATAACAACATTCCATCTATTAACTTAATTACTTTTTTACCTTCCTCCCAAAATCCCTGTCATGGAAATAATGAATGTACTTTCGTCACACAAGTTTTGCTAATCGATTTACTTTGAGTTTTCGCTTGAAGGTGGTCGCCCTGATCCAAACGTTGGGTCGAATTAGCGTCTCATTAGCTAAAGCCATGTAATCTCATTAGGCTCATTAGAAAGTCAAATGGGCCTGAACTCGAAAAAAGGAGCGCAGGAAGACCGGAGTTTCTGAGATTAGTTACCCAGAAGTGTTTTTCAGTGGGATCAGAAAGCCAAGACAACAGTTTCTTGGCATTATTTGGAGCGTTCAGACCGAGAGCCGGTCACTGTTTACAGACTCATTACAGGAGTTTAGAGGAGCCCTGCGGTGCTCATTGATTGAGATGTTTTGTATCCAAATAAATAAAGAAATAAATATATAAATGAATAAGAAATGCGTGAAGTGAAACAACATGTATCATAACACCACCACCAGCAGCAATAATAATAATAATAATAATAATAATAATAATAATAATAATAATAATAATAATAATAATAATAAGAGCAACAACAACAACAATTATTATAATAATAAAAATGATAACAACAACAACAACAACAACAATAAAAAAATATAATATAACAATAATAATAATAATAATAATAACAACAAATGTCGTTTTAAAATGCTGTAAATGGTCGTTTTGTCTTCTTGTCTTCTTCCTTGCCATCACCTGTGGGATTGATATCCCACAGCAAAGCCCTTAAAAGTGAAGCCCTAAAATAGCCTTTATTAGCCTCATCTACTATGTTTTCTTCTTTTCATCACCAGCTAGGCCTAGGGGTCCCAATCCCAGTGCTGGTGAACCAAGTCCCCTTAGACCTGAATTATATATATTCTGCAAATGATAAACTGGATCAGATTCCTAAACTTAATAACTGCAACAAACCCATTGCACACTATAATCCGTTTCATCACCCTATAATCAACACTGAGGTGCTAAACAATCATTATCATCATCATCATCATCGTCATCATCATCATCATCATCATCGTCATCATCATCCTTTTCCAGCCTAGTTAAATACTTGTGCCCAAACAGATGATGGGTCTACCAGCCTCCCAAAAGCATCATGAGCCTTTTTGACCCTCCAGATCCTTTTTCAGCCCACTCTCCTTTTGAGGAAGAAGGGGACAAATGCTTTCTGATCCCCTTAAGCGATAACATTGCAATTATATGGCTTGAATTATCAGCAGGACTAGGATAGCAATAGAGCAACAGGTGCTTGAATTTAGTCCATATTGGGGCAGTAAAAAAGGAAGGGGGGGGGGGGGTGTCCTTCATTGCCAAATCTAAGCTTGCTTCATTTCCACAATGTGGAAACCTCAAACAATTACAGTGATATGTTTATAGCCAGGGCCTATCCTAGGGGTAACATATCCAATGTCGTCTATCTTGAGATGCACCTGGTAGTTCAAACTTCTTTCTTTCTTTCTTTCATTCTTTCTTTCTTTCTTTATGTGTGTGTGTATGTGTGTGTGTCCAGGGCCTGGACAGCAGCTGCTTAAAAACAAGCAAAAGCAGAGAGAAAGAGGCCCTTACAACGTCTCCAAGACGTGTTGGCACCGTGTGCCCCCCTTTAATGCACCAACCCAAGCTTTGTCTTTGCACAATATGGGGAAACCATGAAGCAGGACGTGTGCACGTGGGCCATGATGAAGAGCATGGAGCAGAGACCCATCGTGGCAGCTTCAGGACACAAGACAGGTCTTGCAGGACGATTTAATGCCTCCGAACGCGCCCCCGCGTTTCAGCCCGTCCAATTCAGCGGATGCCCACCATGTTTTATTCACTTGGAAGGACAAAAAAAGGGAGAAAGGGCAGAAAAGGACATTGATTTCTTCCTCATCACCTGGCGTCCAAAGAAGACGTGCAAAATACAAGTAGTGACTCCAAACTCCCCCCTGCTCTTCACTCCACCACCCTGCATCCCTCCTTCATTGTCCGGGAGCCTGTTAATAACCCATTACCCGGATTTATCCCCAGATCCTCCTGCGCATATGTTTGCTGTCTCCATATTTTGATCAAGCAGATGTTACGATTGAAAAGTGACAAAACACACACACACCCTCAAACACACACACACACAGAAGTCTATACTCCAGCCTGAAAGGAGCCAGAATGCGCCACTTACGAAAAAGAAGAGCCCGTGGAGATCTTTCAGGGGCCAGAAAAAGAGAGGGAGAGAAAAGAGGGGGAAAAATCTCCACATTTACCAGCAATAAACAGACTTCAACCTGCTCCATTTCAGCCATTGTGCAGGGGGGCTTTTTTTGGAATAATTAAGGTTAATAAGAATAGGTCGATGCGCGCTGAATGCCACGAGCACAGGTGCGGGGTGACGGCGCTGAATGATGGGGCCTGATTTTTGCCAAGCTCGAGGGCCCTTCTCGCGCAAAAAAAAGCTGGGAAAAAAACGTCGCCACGTTCTTAAAAAAAAAAAAAAACTCGCATCACCGTTCAGAGAGAGACAAAAGGCCGGCGGGGCGATGAAAAGCTAGAGCCGCACGTCGTGGCGGCCAGAAAAAGGAAGAGAAAGAGGGAGGGGTGCGTGAAAGGAGCCGGGAGCGCGCGCGCAGGGGGCTCCGTGCGCAACGAGCCCAGCAAATAAAGGGCACCTT